>CAIGQV010000904.1:690005-709951 GCA_903798115.1 Danio jaintianensis
AACATCACACACACACAAAATCAGACACACAAGACATCAGGACACACACACACGCAACATCACACATAACATCATATACAGCGTCACTCACAAACACGCAACATCACACACACAAAATCAGACACACAAGACATCAGAACACACACATCAGACACACACACAACATCATACACACACTCAATATCAGACACAAATACAAACACACACATGGCATCAGGCCACACACATCCTCACACAGCATGACACACTAAGACCCACACAGAATCAGACACACAAACACACACACGCATGACATCAGGCCACACATACACACAATATCAGACATGAACACACACAAACACACATATATAATCAGACACACACAAAACATCCAACCCAAACAGTATCAGACACACACACACACACACATATGACATCAACCATACACACATGACATCACGCCAAACTCACACACAACATCACACACAAACACAACATCAGACACAGACACACACACACACACGACATCAGGCCAAACTCACACAACATCACACACTAAGACTAAGACACACACAACCACACTATAAAATCACACACACAACATCATACAGTCACACAACACCACACACTGACACAACATAAGACACACACACACACACACTCCTGTGAGGATGAGCTGGCGTCACACTGACCTGATTTCCAGAGTTCTGCGCTCTGTTTCTCTGTGTGTGTGTGTCCTCCAGGTCTACGGTGGCACTGTCAATCACCTCAGCACCTGTGTGATGCGGCAATGAGTGGGTGAAGTCAGCTTCTGTGCATTTATCCACCTCCACCAACCTCTTCCTGAGCTGCTCCACCTGTCAATCACAGCACACGGACACGCCCACTACGATACAGTCACTGAAGGATGTCAACAAACCATGTAAAGCATCTGTGCAGAAAACACACAACTGAAGAGTTTCTGGCTGTGATTCTGCAGGTGTATGTGTGTGTGTGTGTGTGTGTGTGTGTGTGTGTGTGTGTGTGTTATACCTCCATCAGCAGCTCTCTCTCTCGCGTCGCGGCTCTGCGCTGTTCCTCTAACGCTCTGGAGTATTTTACAGCCTGCTCCAGGTGTCTCTCCTTCAGCAAGCCCAGCTCTCGACTGCCAGACTCCCAGTCCTGCCTCAGTCTGACACACACACACACACACAACATTCACACAAACATTTGCTTTCAGACTAATCCTAAATACACTGCATTTGAGGTAAAATTCATGTTAATTAATGCACTCCATGAAAATGAAGACCTTCACTTCACTAAAGTGTGTTTATGTTCAATCAGAATCAGGGCGACCCCTGATAAATCAGGGACTAACCAAAGGAAACTGAGTGAATAAGACGTGCATTATGCCTCATTCACAGTAGCAACGACTTTGTAGCTGCCTGTCGCTCTGGGTGGCGATCTGCTGCAAACGCAGGTCTGTGTAGGTCTACAGCCCAGAGAATACAACCGACCTCTGAGCGAGCTGAGAGAGGATCATGTGAGCTCTACTGGTGCTCCTGTTGGCTGGCTGTCGCTCAAGAAAGTCGCTCTTCATTTGCGTAACGTTGAAGGATTCTCAACTTTGTCGCGTCGCTCAACGTGACCACCTGGTCACCAACGGTCACTGTTGCTCACGTAGACGGAGGTCGCCAGAAGTCGCTCGCTCTCCGTTAAAATGAGCGGTTGCTTGTTGTTTTGCGAGTCGCTCGTAGAGTTAATGAGGCTTTTAGAGTGTGTGTGACTTGTATTTCTCACATTGTGGGAACCAAATGTCGCCACATTTATAGAAATACCAGAATTTTGTGTGTGTGAGTGTGCGTGCATGCATGTCTATATGTGTTTGAGTATGTGCATGTGGTTTCTGCAGTTTTCAGCAAGTCAAATTTAGGACTTTTTAAGACCATTATGAACGAAATTTCACATTTATACTTTTAAATATTTTTACTTTACTTATTATTTTAATTGATTTCTTATCCACATATTTTAAATAATGACAAAACAAGCATACATTGTATAACAGAAATAAAATGTGACAAGTTTTAAAACCTAAAATGAACTAAATGTATGCACCAGTCAGTCCAAGTCAATGTCCTCATCAGGTAGTTGTAAATACACGGAGACCATTTAAACAAGTGTTATTCTAAGGAAGATAATTGAACCATATTGGTAAATAGAGCTGATAAATTAAATAAAAATGTAAAAACTTTTATTGAGATGTATTGTTTAATTAATTGTGTTTGAAAATAATTGTAGGGCGACGCGGTGGCGCAGTGGGTAGCACGTTCGCCTCACAGCAAGCAGGTCGCTGGTTCGAGCCTCGGCTGGGTCAGTTGGCATTTCTGTGTGGAGTTTGCATGTTCTCCCTGTGTTCGCGTGGGTATCCTCCGGGTGCTCCGGTTTCCCCCACAAGTCCAAAGACATGCGGTGTAGGTGAATTGGGTAAGCTAAAATTGTCCGTAGTGTATGTGTGTGAATGAGTGTGTATGAATGTTTCCCAGTGATGGGTTGCAGCTGGAAGGACATCCGCTGCGTAAAACATATGCTGGATAAGTTGGCGGTTCATCCCGCTGTTGCGACCCCAGATTAATAAAGGGACTAAGCCGAAAAGAAAATGAATGAATGAATGAATGAAAATACTTGTGATTGGAGCTTTGCATGGACATTAGAAAAATAAGACTGGTTTAAAATCATTTAAGACCTACAACACAATATTTCAGTGGATTTCAGACTTTTTAAGGCTTAAAATTTTGTTATTGAAATGTAAGACTTTTTTAAGACCCAGCAGACACCCTGGTGTGTGTGTGTGTGTGTGTGTGTGTGTGTGTGTGTGCACCTCTCCAGCTGTATGCGGTCCTGTCGGAGCTCCTGTGCTCTGCGTTCAGCTCGACTGCGCTCCTCCTCGGCCACTCGGCAGCGCTGGGACAGACGCCGCTCACACACACGACTGCTGCGCAACTGCTCACGCAGCTTACGCACCTCCAGCAGCAGAAACTGAGTAAGACCCTCGGGACCCTCCTCGTCTACACACACACAACAGAGTATGCAAATAATGCCTGGAAGGTGCACTACTGTACATGCAGTATAGACAAGTAAAAAAACCATTTAATATCAGTAAAAACTGATATTGTTTGAAGTGTTATTACTGTGAGAGGAGATGTATCCACTGACCCAGCATGATGGAGCAGCGCTGCGTGGGCTGCTGTCCCGTCAGCTGAGTGAACTGCTCTGGATGGTAAAACTCCAGCGACTCCATGAAGGCCTGCAGACCTCGCTCGCCCCGTCCCCGCAGGATGTCCAGCAGACGACCTGCACACCACAGCCACACCACAGTTTTAGTGCATTATCATCCTGATACACTGCATCACCTTCAGGATACAATGTTTGACCCATTGGGTGCACATGGTCCTCAAGAATGAGTCGGTAGTCCTTGGCAGTGAGCCAACGCCCTAACTAGCACAAGTATTAGGCCTAGGGAATGCCATGATATTGCACCCCAAACCATCACTGATCCACCCCCATGCTCTGGGCATCAGCAGTCTAGGTGGTACACTTCTTTAGGGCTTCTCCACAGTGTAACTCTCTCGGATATGGAAAAGACAGTGAAGGTGGACTCATCAGAGAACAATACATGTTTCACATCGTCCACTAGTGATGCGCGGATGGCGGTTATATCCGCGGGTGCTGTGGATAATCTGTGGGTCGGGTAATAAAAAAATACATTATGATTAATTGCGGGTGGGTCGCGGGTGGATGAGTTTAATTATTTATGATTTTTGCATTGTATTTTTAAACACATTTGTTAAAGCAGAAATGGAGGCGAAACCGATCCGAGAGAAACTTTAAAAGGGAGAATTTGCCTAAAAATAAAACAAAAGGTAGGAAAGAAAAGTGCCGTGTGGGAGCGTATTAGCAAAGGTTAACGAGGTTGAATCAAGTGTTGGGTATGTTATAGGCTATGCAACGACTGTAAAGTGCTTTATATGAAAGCCACAAGACCGGTACCTCAAATATGAAACATCATGTGTGTGCTGAATCGAAAGGCCGGTCAAGTCAAAGTCAGACAAGCACTTTAAGTTCTTACATTCGTCGGGTCAGCAAAAAATACCACTGGAAGTTACGTGGATGCATGTGTGGACCTGTGCTGCCTTGATATACAGTATGCCCCTTCCATGTTGTCTCTGGCAAGGTATGCGCAGATTAGCTCACTGAATATGCTGTTAATAACGAACGATCCACGCTGACCTATCATCATGCTTAAAACAAAGAATTAGAATTATTATAGTGACGATCGGGTGCGGATATATATATATCACATAAAATTATATGTGCGGGCGGGTGGATGATTAGTATGAAGCCGCGGATTCTGGTGACATTTCAGCTGATCCGTGCATCTCTATCATCCACATTCCAAGATTTTCACTGCTGGCACCACTGAAATTGACATTTGACATTGGCACCAAAGGTTTGGATATAGCAGCCCGACCATATATATATATATATATTTTAAACATTTACAAAATGATGTTTAACAGAGCAAGGAATTTTATATTATGTACTGTCATCAAGATAAATGAAATCAGTTTTCAGAAATGAGTTATTAAAACTATTATGTTTAGAAATGTGTTGAAAAAAATCTTTCTGCTCAACAGAAATTGGTACATATATACAATTAAAACAAATAAAATAAATAATTACGCATTTTAAAATAAACAAATAACCTCTGCAGTATAAAATGAACAAATACATAAAAACTGGATTTAAATAATCTATAAGTTATAAAATAGTTCATCCAAAAAAAAATTCATAAATAAAATAAACCAATATATACGATTCTGATTAAAACTTGACAAAGAAAAAATCTATTCTTTTAAAAAATGTATTTATTTTTTCTTTTGACAAGTTAATACAATTTTTATAAATGATATAAAGTATACCTTTAATAGGAACTAAGTTTGCAACATAACATTTTAGATCTATTTATAATAATAGTTTTCTCAGTACAAATTGGCCATATTTAAAAAAAAAAAATTATTTTATGATGCAATTTATTCCTCACTAGGCATGGGCCGGTATAAGATTCTGACGGTAGGATAACCTTGGATATAAATATCACGGTTTCACGGAATTGTGATTACTGCTCTAAAATATATTCATTTTAAATTCCTGGTTAAAAAAACTAAAACTTTTTCCCCTTTGAACACAATATATCTTATTTTGAGAAACATTTTAAATATTTTGGAGCAGTAAACATGTCAGGCTAAATAATTCAAATAAATCATTGACTTCTGCTGTCTTCAAAAACACACTTTACACTTTACTTTACACTTTACAATTTAAAACGGCATCTTTGGAGATCTTTTCTGCTGGAGATACTGTTGTCCTAAAAAAAAACAAAAAAACCCGTTAATAAAACATCTTACAGATACCTTAGGAACGGTATAGCAGAAAAATTAGACGGTTTTAAAACCTTGACTTTTCCAAACCGCGGTGTACCTTGAAAACGGTTATCATCCCATGCCTATTCCTCACACAAGGATGATCATATTTGGGGGTTTGTGGCATTTATGAGACTGAAAATCCCTGTCTAAATGTTCCGTGTTTGCACTGGTAAATGAGAGTTAAGCTAATAATAAATCCGATTACTGTATTTCAGTGCAAGCTTTGTTCTCATCCCAAAATCTGTTCAGCTGTAAGGAGGAAAAGTTTCCTTCAGTTCCCTATTGACTTTTGCACCTTTTCTCCAAAGTGTGACTAACACGAGACTGAAGCTTCTCAGTCAATGAACTTTAACACAAACATTTCTCACAAAAGCATCCGTTGTTTCTTTACTCAATTCGATGACATTGCAGAATTTCCCAGCACAGCCGGATTGACTTACTGTTAGTGTTGTCAAAAATACTGATAAATATCGATACTGACATTTTTAAACAATACAATCTTGCTTTTGGTAAGTATCAATAAAGTCTCTCTTCTCACCAGCAGGGCGTTGAATAACTATCATGCTATTTACTTATCTTTTATCATTTAGAAACATCCAGATATGATTACAATATAACAGATTAGCACATACAACAGAATTAAATCTGCCGGCTCTCTGTGTCACTCAGTGCTTGAAACTCAGATTACGTGAGAATGCAAAACGTTGTATATTTAATTAATTATTTTTCCATTTACTTCATTTGTATGCTCGAAATGTTGTGTAATTTGGTATCAAAAATGGTATCGAATACTGATATTTTTCAAGGTATCGTATCGAAGTTGGAAATTCCAGTATCGTGACAACACTACTTACTGTATACAGAAGTACTGTATATATATGGAAGTGTGTACTGGACATTACATTACACAATGTGAGCTTTACAAAATGCTGAATGTGATCATTTTTCCTTAAAAGAGGAAATGATTGTTGCACTGACTGGAGGGCACTGTATAAATTTCACTGCACTTGTGACAATAATAATAAAGATCTATTCTATCCTATGTTAATAGTTATCATGCTTGGTGTGAACGGCCCTTAAGAGATCATTGGATACTGAAGAGTGTCTGTTCTAATATCTGTGTATTTCCTCTCAGTACGGTAAGTTGTGTAGTTGTTTTGATGTAATAATTTTAGCATTTTTTAATAGGAGGAAATTATTGTTGCACTGACTGGAGGGCACTTTTTAAATGTCATTGTACTTGTGACAATGATAATAAAGATCTGTTCTATTCTATGTTAATTGTGATCATGCTTGGCGTGAACGTCTCTTGAAAGTCCTGTGGAGTGCTTTGAAATGAGCATTTTTTTATTGGATGTTTGACGTAATCTCAACTGAAACATGAAGAGAGGGCGGGGACTAGAGTAGCTCCTCCTCTTTATAATAAAACAGCTAATTGCATTTAGTTTTCTCACGGCTCAGTGAGAGTGGTTGAGCTCAAGCACATTAAATGAACAGCCAATGAAAAGAAGGGGGTGGGGCATGTCAGATACTAGTGAGCATTTGATCGGTCAGAAGATTTGATGACAAACTGAAGTATGAGGTGACGAGAAAAAAGTCATTGATCCATTAAGGCGCAGGTGACAAACAGTAAACTTTGGATGTTTATATCAGTTTTATATTTTGTAAACGTCAATTTTGTCACTGTTTTGGAGACACTAGATTATAGATATCCTTAAAACTAACATCTTAAGACACTTTAAGGAGATCAATGGACACTGTAGAGTGTTTGTTCTAATATCTGTGTATTTCCTCTCAGTAGGGTATGTTGTGATGTGATATTCAGTCCCCTCACCGGCTCTGCTGATCCTCAGAGGATACTGGCTGGAGTTCAGCACCTCATCCTCGTCCTGCTCGTCAATCACCTTGCACTGGCGCAGGTACGGCGTGAGTTTGGCCGGGTTCAGGATGCGGGTCAGTTTGTGCCGCACGCCCTCCACCCGCTCCCACAGCTCCTCCTGCTTCTCCTCCTCAGACGAAGACATGAGCAAAGTGTCATCCATTAGCGGCCATTCACCTGCACACACATGCACACACACACCAGATATCATGAGGATTGTCTTCAGTATCATCACATACCAACACAGTCTCACGCAAGTTTGTATATATATATATATATATATATATATATATATATCTTCAACCCAGGCTCATTAGACATACATGCCCAGGACTATATATTTGGGAACCACGAAATATGTGACTGGGGCTATGTCTGCTTGCAGTTTTTGTTTCATAAATCCACTAGAGGATGCTGTGTACATTTCTGACAATCTCAAATATGTTACGGGGCCACGTTTGCTCATACGTGCCATTGACATGTCCTTCTGGCATAAAGACATTGTTTGGCTTCAGAGGACTTGGAATGCAACACGACTTGTCTGAGCTTTTTATGGTCGGTTTTTGCAATAAACACACATGACCCTACCTTTATTTGCCTGCTGCTTATTTTATGTTTTTGAGAAGTGGGAAGGTTTAGGGTAGCTGCTCCAAAATATTTCTGAAAGTATGCATGTTTCTGACGAGATACCGAAGATGTTGCCAATTGAAATACAATAGGTTAAAAATGGTGTTGAGGAACGGGGAAAAAATGGCTATTGAAATACAATAGGTTAAAAGTAGGATAATAGTCATGTTGAGGAACACAAAAAAAGGGGAACATTTGTGTCTAGGGCTGCACGATACTGGAAAAATACACGATATGTGCATAACTGCGATAATGGTATTTCTTACGATCTTGCATTGATTTTAAGAATGCTATTTTCATTAGCTATATTTTTTAATCATTTAATTATTAAATAATATTAAAAAGGTCAAATATATTATTCAGATCTAACTAATTCTAATTCCGACAAAACAACTGTCGAGGCGCAAACATTATGGGCCCTATCATACACCGGGCGGAATAAGGCGCAAGACTTGTATGGTGTGATTTGTTGCTATTTTCAGACCAGCGCAACCCTAATTTTCATGTTTTGCGCCACGTTGTTTAAATAGCAAATCCATTTGCACCACTTTGTGAACTCATGGGTGTGCTGTTCTGAAAAGGAGGTGTGTTAAGGTGCATTGTTGGCGCATTGCTATTTTGAAAAACTGAAATAGACTGCGCCATTGATGCGCCATTGACAACTGAAAGCTGATCTAAAGTCCAGCGCAGAGGGGTTAGTTATGCGCTTATGCAGGTCCAAACGCTAACACATTGCTTAATACACACAGGATGTACAGCAATACACAAATATCTTCACAGATGAAAACAATTAAAGGATTAAAATGTTACAAAAATGATTATTTTCTACATAAATATAAAAACCACTGCCTGCATGCCTTCTTCACCTCGGGGGGCTTTTTCAGTTTATTCATGACAATTTGTATAATGTTGTTATTATTAGTAGTATTATTTATAATATGCATATTTATATTTGTTTTAATAAAAACAAGTTTAGATTTGTCCACCTGTGGGGTTTTGGAGACGTCTGCATCACCATATGGGGCATAGGAACAGGACGTGTGTTTGGATATAACTCAGTTTTGTTCATTTATTCATTTGCTGGAGATTAGAGCTGAATTTAGAAATAGTTTTGAAACAAATCTTTGTGCTTAACAAACGAAATTAAATATTTAGGCTAATGGATGTCTTCAGTGGAGTGAGTTTCCACCGTTTCCTTACTCCACCAAAGTAAAGGAGTAAAGTAAAGAGTAAAAGTAAAGTAAAGATGTCATGTTCACCAGCGATCAAGGACTTTAGAGATCGCTGGTGAACTACAAATCATCACGAACTACAATTCCCTTCATTCCGCCACACATACACCGGTTTTCACTTCCACTCATCACACACGCAGCTGCATCTGATCACGAAATCATTGTTTGGACTATTTATACACCCCGCACCCGTTTTGTCTTTGCTCAGTCGTTTGTTGTTATTCTCAGTTCTCTTGTTTTGTATGGTATTGTATGTTTTGCTTACGTTATGTCACAGTACCCGGTCATAGTTTGTTGTTTTGTTTATTGTTATTTTGATACTTTGATTTCCTGGATGTCCTGTTATTTTTCTGTTATATGCACGATTTTCCACCATTAAATTGCACTTGGATCCTATCCTTGTCCCGTCTCCCATACCAACACGTGACAAAAGAGGAAGTAAAGAGGCTGAATGGAGGAGGTTCGTTCTTTATCCTCGCGCTGCAGATGCTCTGTTTAACTGTTTTCTCGCTAGTGAAGCGTTCAGTTTTTACACTTACATAGTCCGCCATGTAAATAGCAAATGCACCATGGTGCGACGCAACTGACTCTTAAAGGGAATGTGAGATGAGACTCTGATTTGTTTAATGCACGTTATGCTCAAAACACACCCAGAACTCATTAAGAGAATAAGCACAACCCTGTTAGACCATGCGCCGGGTGCAGAGCGTATTTTTCCATCCTTAAAATAGCAAAAGTGGATTCGGACATGCCCTTAATGCTTTTGCGCCGTGAGCTTTAGACTTTAAACATCAAATTGATCCCATTTCAAAATGCAACTCAAACATCACATTTGAAATAACTGTGTATTTATTAAAATAACACGATGTAACTATCAACTGATACAAGCGCTCAAAATAATAAGTAACTGTTGCATTACTCTGGATGCATGGAAACTGATGTACTGTTTATTCATCCTTATTCCATATTTATGGTTTCTTTGTTCCATGTACCACTTTTACAGACAATGTTTTCATACTTGACATTACTGTATGTAAGAAAGCCCAATCACAGCACCTCAGCAGACCAGTGTCAGGGCTGGATTCTCATTGACAGAAGGTTTTTCTGAGATTCTTGACTAATGAAAACACCGCTGTGATGTAAAGGAGAACATGTGGCCAAATCGACAACACCAGACTGATGGAAACACAGATCCCAAAATAGAAATCTGATATATGAAAATATATACAAATTACATATGTGACACACTAGTTCATATGGAATTTACAAATATAAAATATATTTCATACATGTCAATATATTGTATGATACGGTTGAAAAATGTAAACAGTGATTTTTGCACTATTTTGACAAATTATTAGCTATTACGGGGGCGTCACGGTGGCGCAGTGGGTAGCACGTTCGCCTCACAGCAAGAAGGTCGCTGGTTCAAGCCTCGGCTGGGTCAGTTGGCGTTTCTGTGTGGAGTTTGCATGTTCTCCCCGTGTTCGCGTGGGTTTCCTCCGGGTGCTCCGGTTTCCCCCACAAGTCCAAAAACATGTGTGGTATAGGTGAATTGGGTAGGATAAATTGTCCGTAGTGTATGTGTGTGAATGAGTGTGTGTATGGATGTTTCCCAGTGATGAGTTGCAGCTGGAAGGGCATCCGCTGCGTAAAACATATGCTGGATAAGTTGGCGGTTCATTCCGCTGTGGCGACCCCAGATTAATAAAGGGACTAAGCCGAAAAGAAAATGAATGAATGAATGAATTAGCTATTACGACATTTTATATACAGTATGGGAAATCCAGTTGTAATTTGCATATGTTGCCATATATCATGCCATATATCAGCTTTCAAGAGTTCACACTTAGCTGATGATTGATAATAAAGCGTATTTAGCATGCTGTCCCGGGAGAGAGCCCTGAGCTCAGAAGATCCTCCCTCCCGTTAGAAGGGCGGGAGGGGAGTTTGAGCTCAGGTAGATCTCGAGAACTCCCCTGCTTGTGAACGTACTGAGATATAGCTGGCTAAGAGTGTGTTTTAAGATGCTACTTTGGAGTAGTCAATTTATTTATTGTGTATGTCTATGGACGGTGCGAGGAAACCAGGAAAAACTCACGCGAGCACGGGGAGCACATGCAAAGTCCGCACAGAAACGCCGACTGGCCCGGTGGGGGGCCGAACCAGCGGCGTTCTTGCTGTGAGGCAACAGTGCTATTCACTGGGCCGCCATGCCGCCCTATCAGGAGAAGGGGAGGAGTAGGGGTAGAAGGGGGGATTCTTCAAGACGAAGATGACTGGAGTGGAAAAATCTGGTTACTTATAGTGTGTCAGTAGTCAACTGATTGGTGTAATATACGGAGCTGATGCGGTACCAGCCGTGTTCCATCATAAGCACGTGATCCTCTCGAAATTAGTTTATAAATAAACCACACTTCGATATGGGGACGTGCAGTGAGAAACACTTTGGTTAACTTTACTATTGTTTTTTGTTTGTTTGTTTTTTTACAGTAAAACTACGTTATGATTGAATGAATAAAACTTTAGTTCAGTGATTCCACTGTCTGTACTCTTCCCTCTACACTTATGTATAAACCATAATGAAACCTGTATCATACATTTTAAACAACAACATTGAATGATTGTCATTCATTCATTTTCTTTTCGGCTTAGTCCCTTTATTAATCTGGGGTCGCCACAGCGGAATGAACCCCCAACTTATCCAGCATATGTTTTACACAGTGGATGCCCTTCCAGCTGTAACCCATCACTGGGAAACATCCACACACACCCATTCACACACATACACTACGGACAATTCACCTATACCACATGTCTTTGGACTTGTGGGGGAAACTGGAGCACGGGGAGAACATGCAAACTCCACACAGAAACGCCAACTGACCCAGCCGAGGCTCGAACCAGCGACCTTCTTGCTGTGAGGCGAACGTGCTACCCACTGCGCCACCGTGCAGCCCTGAATGATTGTTAATGATTGTTTATTGAAACGATGTGCATCTTGTGTGCTGGTGACTTAAAGTAATGTTCCTGTGGTATTTGTATGATAAAAGGATTATGTGAACCAATGATCCCGCAAAGGCAAGACTGCTTTAAGGAAATGAACGCAGCAGGCAGAGCTTTGAACACTGGAGATCCTGTGTTCAAAGTAGTGACTCTTTAGAGTTGTGTTTAGAGTTTTGAAAATTGAGATCAGGGTTCTGAAATTTGCGGCAAAACAATTGTAAAAAACTGTAAATGTAATTTATCACACATGTTTGCGGTATGTATAATATTCCAATAATGATAATTTTGCGATATATTGTGCAGCACTATTGCGAATACGATCTGATATGAATTACATGTCTTATAAATTCGCACAGGGAGCAAAACACTGTCTCACAGCTGAAGAATGCAGACAGTACCATCCAGATCTCTCACTGCATGCCGGATACACACACACACACACACACACACACACACACACACACACACACACACACACTCTTGCGCCAGGCCTGTTTATACCTGCACATCCAGAGCAACACCAAACCACACTGGGCTTTCTCTTTCAGGGCTCAGGAGACGTAACGGAGATCCTGTATACAGTTATTACTCCATCAGCACTATTATATTTCTGCTAATGCTCGCATGAATAAAACACACCCAGATGAGTCAATATTCATTAAAGATTATTACACTGCACTGCAGAGCTGTAAAGTTCCTCATGATGGCGTCATGTTGAGGTCTTTATCGTTTGATTGCAGACTGTGGGAATCTGAAGGGTTATCAGAATCAGAATCAGAATCAGAAAGAGCTTTATTGCCAGGTATGTTCACACATACGAGGAATTTGTTTTCGTGACAGAGCTTCTACAGTGCAACAGAATTACAGAGACAGGACAAAAAACAGATAATAAATATATTTAAAAAATGAAAGTTGTAGTGAATGCAAATATACAAATTGACAAGTGTATGTACAGGAATATTACTATATACAACAGCAGCTGTTATGTGCAAATTAGCATGTAAAATATGTTGTTAAATAAGTGTTTGTGTATAAAAAGTGTATAGCAGTAGTGATGTTTGTTCCATAATTACTATCATCAAGTGTTCATGAGATGGATTGCCTGAGGGAAGAAACTGTTTCTGTGTCGGGCTGTTCTGGTACAGAGTGCTCTGTAGCGTCGACCAGAAGGTAAAAGTTCAAAGAGGCAGTGTGCTGGGTGTGCGGGGTCCAGAGTGATTTTGGCAACCCTTCTGCTTACTCTGGATAAGTACAGTTCTTGGAGAGTAGGGAGGATTGTACCAGTGATTCGCTCAGCAGTCCGAACTATTCGACGTAGTCTTCGGAGGTCGGATTTGGTAGCTGAGCTAAACCAGACAGTTATTGAAGTCCAGAGGACTGATTCAATGATGGAGGTGTAGAACTGTTTCAGCAGCTCGTTTGGAAGGTTGAACTTCCTCAGCTGACGAAGGAAGTACAACCTCTGTTGAGCTTTTTTGACAATGGAGTCAATGTGAGTGTCCCACTTCAGATCCTGAGAGATGGTGGTGCCCAGGAACCTGAATGACTCCACTGCTGCCACAATGCTGTCCATGATGCTCAGTGGGGGGAGAGCAGGGGGGTTTCTCCTGAAGTCCACTATCATCTCCACTGTTTTGAGCGTGTTCAGCTCCAGGTTGTTGTGACTGCACCAGACAGCCAGCTCCTTAACCTCCTGTCTGTAAGCAGACTCGTCACCGTCCTGAATGAGGCCGATAAGTGTGGTGTCGTCTGCAAACTTCAAGATTGTGACAGAGGCGTCCTTTGAGGTGCAGTCATTTGTGTACAGTGAGAAGAGCAGAGGGGAGAGGACACACCCCTGGGGGGCGCCAGTGCTGATTGTGCGGGTACTGGATGAGAATTTTCCCAGCTTCACCAGCTGCTGCCTGTCCGTTAGGAAGCTGTTGATCCACTGACAGACAGAGTTGGGCACGGAGAGCTGAGTTAATTTGGGCAGGAGAAGTTTTGGGATGATAGTGTTGAAAGCCGAGCTGAAGTCAACAAACAAGATCCTCACATAGGTCCCTGGTCTGTCTAGGTGTTGCAGAACATAATGCAGTCCCATATTGACTGCATCATCCACAGACCTGTTTGCTCTGTAGGCAAACTGAAGAGAGTCCAGTGAGGGTTCAGTGATGTCCTTCAGGTGGGCCAGCACCAGTTTTTCAAAAGACTTCATGACCACAGATGTTAGCGCCACTGGTCTGTAGTCATTAAGTCCTGTAAGTTTGGGTTTCTTTGGGATGGGGATGATGGTGGAGCGTTTAAAGCAGGAGGGCACTTCACACAGCTCCAGTGATCTGTTGAAGATCAGGGTGAAGATGGGGGCCAGTTGGTCAGCACAGGATTTTAGACAGGCTGGTGTTACAAAATCTGGGCCTGGTGCTTTTTTCCTCTTCTGTTTTTGGAAGACCTGGCGCACATCATCTTCACTGAACTGAAGTGTTGGGGAGACGGGGTGTGGTGGAGGTGTTGATGGTGGTGTGAAGAGCAGTTCAGAGTGGGTGTGGGGTGTTTTCTCAAACCTGCAGTAAAACTCATTCAGGTCGTTTGCAAGTCGTTCGTTGTCTACAGTGCTGGGGGATGGTTTCTTGTAGTTTGTGAGGTTTTTCAAACTTTTCCACACGGATGCTGAGTCGCTGGAAGAGAACTGACTCCTTAGTTTCTCAGAATAGTTCCTTTTTGCCACTCTGATCTCCTTTTCCAGTGTGTATTTGGCCTGTTTATACAAGGCCCTCTCCCCATTCCTGTAAGCAACCTCCTTGGCCTGACGCAGCTGTCTGAGTTTTACAGTGAACCACGGTTTGTCATTGTTGTATGTGAGTTGAGTCCTGGTAGGAATGCACATGTCTTCACAGAAACTGATATAAGATGTTACAGTTTCTGTAAGCTCATCTAGATCGTTTGCAGCAGCTTCAAAAACACTCCAGTCAGTGAGGTCGAAACAGGCTTGTAGATCACGCTCTGTTTCGGTAGTCCAACAGTTGGCTGTTTTCAGTTTCTGCCTGTAGGTTGGTATGAGATGAATCAAACAATGGTCAGAGTGCCCCAAAGCTGCTCGTTGGACAGAGCGGTATGCATCCTTTATTGTGGTATAGCAGTGATCCAATATGTTACTGTCTCTTGTGGGACATGTAACATGCTGTCTATATTTTGGCAGTTCGCGGGATAGTTTTGCTTTGTTAAAATCCTTGAGAATTATTAAAACAGAGTCCGGGTGTTGTTGCTCGATTTCCGTGATTTGATCGGCTAGTTTCTGTATCGCCAGGCCCGCGTGCGCGTGCGGAGGAATGTAAACACTGACGAGAATGAACGAGCAGAACTCACGCGGCGAGTAGAAAGGCTTACAGTTAATAAACAGTGCTTCTAGGTCGGGACAGCACATCTTCTTTAAAACTGTTACATCTGTACACCACCTTTCATTGATGTAAAAGCATGTCCCACCACCGCGCGATTTCCGCGTTGATTCTCTGTCGCGATCCGCTCTGAACAGCTGATAGCCCGGTAGATGAAGCGCGTTGTCCGGTATGGCGTCGTTCAGCCAGGTTTCCGTGAAACACAGAGCAGCAGAATGCAAAAAATCCCTGTTTGTCTGAGAGAGCAGAATGAGTTCGTCTATTTTGTTGGGTAGAGAGCGGAGATTCGCCAGATGGATGCTAGGCAATGCAGTTCGAAACCCGCGCTGTCTGAGTTTCACAAGCGCGCCTGCTCGCTTCCCTCGTCCCTTATTAATCAGTGTTTGTGTGTCTGCGTGTTTATTTCTGTGTGTGTGTGTGTTTGTACTGTATGTTTGTGTGTGTGAGTGTGTGTCTGTGTTTATTTATGTGAGTGTGTGTTTTTGTAGTTTGTTTGTGTATGCGTGTTTATTTCCGTGTGTGTGTTTGTGTGTCTGCGTGTTTATTTCCGTGTGTGTGTGTCTGCGTGTTTATTTCTGTGTGTGTGTGTGTGTGTGTTCGTGTGTCTGCATGTTTATTTCTGTGTGTGTGTGTGTGTGTGTGTGTGCTTGTACAGTATGTTTGTGTGTTTGTGTATGCGTGTTATTTCTGTGTGTGTGTGTGTGTGTGTGTGTGTGTGTGTCTTTGTGTGTCTGCGTGTTTATTTCTGTGTGTGTGTTTGTACTGTATGTTTGTGTATGTGAGTGTGTGTGCTTGTACAGTATGTTTGTGTGTTTGTGTATGCGTGTTATTTCTGTGTGTGTGTGTGTTTGTGTGTCTGCTTGTTTATTTCTGTGTGTGTATTTGTACAGTATATTTGTGTGTGTGTTTATTTCTATGTGTTTTATGTGTGTGTGTGTTTATTTCTGTGTGTGTTTGTATTTGTGTGTTTATTTTCTGTGTTTGTGTTTGTTTGTACTGTATGTTTGTGTGTGTGTGAGTGTTTATTTCTGTGTGTGTATGTGTGAGTGTTTATTTCTGTGTGTATTTCTGTATGTGTGCGTTTACTTCTATGTTTGTGCGTGAGTGTGTGTCTGCACCTTTGTACAGTGTGTTTGTACAGTATGTTTGTGTGTGTGTTTGTGTGTCTGTATTTATTTCTGTGTGCGTTTGTATGTGTTTATATGTGTTTTGTGTGTGTGTGTTTATTTTTGTGTTTGTGTGTGTGTGTGTGTGCGTGTGTGTGTGTGTGTGTGTGTGTGTGTGTGTGTGAGAGAGTTTATGTTTATGTGTGACTGTGTATGTTTGTTTGTGTGTGTATAAATGCTGTATAAGCAGGACTGTGGAGAAAGGATGAATATTAGGAGTGTGTGAAAGGTTTGTGTGTGTGTGCGTGTGTGCGTGTGTGTGTGTGTGTGTGTGTGTGTGTGTGTGTGTGTGTGTGTGTGTGTGTGTGTGTGTGCAAGCCCGAAATTATTCATACCCCTGGCACTTGACTGTTATGCATGTGTATGTGTGTGTGTACCTGTGTCTATAAACACCCTGTTTGAGCAGGACTATAGAGAAAGGATGAGTATTAGGGGCATCTGAGAGGTTAGTGTGTGTGTGTGTGTGTGTGTGTGTGTGTGTGTGTGTGTGTATGCATGTGTGTGTGTGTTCAGGTCAGGCAGGTCCAAACACATGCTGGAATCTCAATGGATGTCTCATAGTGATGGAATCCAGAGCCGAGAACAAAACACACTACTGTACACTAACACAAACACACTAAACTAACTGCACGCTAACATAAACACGTACACTTCCACAACTAAACAGACTACATTAGTTTAATTAACGCAGTTCTGGCCAAAAGAAGGAATTCATTCAAGTTCCCTGCTGAATAAAAACAATAGAAACCATTACATTAATAATAAACTAACTTACAACTGTTTCGTAAAGGTTATTACGGAAATTATTTTGGTTTGAATGGAAACTGTATTGTTCCAAATGGTTCCCTGCTAGTATTTTTAATGTAATTTTTTTTTTTTTTTCGTGCTTTCTATTGTTGACGTGTTAAAACAATAAATTACACATTAAAAATCATTCAAATGCACTGGTTTTATAGTTTCAATTTGATGGTTCGTAATGGTTTTAATGTATTTGTAGTGCAAACCATTAGAATCTTCATTGATAGTTTCTATTTTGTTATTTTTTTAACAGCAGAGATTTAAATGAGAGATTACTGTAAGTATTACATGTAGTAATAATAATAATCACCCAGTCTTTCTCTTTCGAAATGCATTGTTACAGTGCATGCTTTTTCATTTTGCTTTCTGTAAACATGAAGTTGTGCTTCAAGCTAATGAGCATCCACTGACACTAGCACAAAGAAAAGTACAGTAAACGCAGTAAAACACGACAACATGCACAATCGTGACCATGTCCTGGACAATTAAAAACACGTTTACTCTTTCAGTTTGAAGAGTACATGTGTTTTTGATCATAATGATCGATCACCGGATCATTTGATTCGTCATTCTGAATAAATGAATCGGTTCATCGACCAGCTGATGAGGCTGAAGAAATGAACCACTGAAAGTTAAATGTCTTACCACTCATGATCCACAGCAGATGATCAACAAATGAGGGAAAAATAAAAACAGCGACACTTCAGACAAACACGAAGCAGAGGAGATGAGAAAGCCATGTTTTATAGGAGCCTCGTCTCCCTCTCTCTCTCTCTCTCTCTCTCTCTCTCTCTCTCTCTCTCTCCCTCTCTCTCCCTCTCTCTCTCTCTCTCTCCAGTCTGTCAGAAATCACAACTTCATTGACATGATTGTTTGCATTCGCCTCTTTCCCATGAACAAATACAAACGTTTACCTCAATATGATTAATAGACTACTAAAATCCATGTATTATGATTCCATTATATACCATATGTCTAGTTTTTTTCCATGAGAGTCAATAACGGAACACAAAATGCTCGAGTCACGCAACAAAATATGAAAGTCACGGTGAAAACAGTGTGTGCTCGTGTTAATATTTAACTAGAATCCGGTGTGATAAGCCACATTCCGGGAAGGTTATATAGAGAAAGGCAGACTTTACTTTATTATTGTATGATCCACTGGAGGGAGACTCGACACCCGACAACTGGCACCGACAGAGACTGACCTTCATCAGTTCACTGCTGCAGAAAACTAAATATTCGCCAAATATATGCCATATTTTGCACAAACATACGTATATTGACAGAAATAAACTGTAAAATAACATTGAATACGCGGATGCTTCACTTAATTAACCGAAAGAAAAAAATTGCAATGCGTTGTGGACGCATAAACCGTTGATAAACGAATTTTCGCGGGCAAATTCGGGGTTCCGGAAGTAGCTTTATGTTTGCAATAGTTCAACTTAAATTTACTATAGACAATTTAATATAGTCTAAATTCATTCATTCATTTTCTTTTCTGCTTAGTCCCTTTATTAATCATTAATTATCCAGCATATGTTTTACTCAGCGGATGCCCTTCCAGCTGCAACCCATCACTGGGAAACACCCATACACTCTCATTCACACACATACACTACAGACAATTTAGCTTACCCAATTCCCCTATAGCGCATGTCTTTGGACTTGTGGGGGAAACCGGAGCACCCGGAGGAAACCCACACCAACACGGGGAGAACATGCGAACTCTACACAGAAACGCCAACTGACCCAGCCGAGGCTCGAACCAACGACCTTCTTTAGTCTAAATTGAATATAGACTAAATTTAATATAAACATATAGACATATTAAATAGTTTTAAAATGTCTAATGGCAAATATACTTATTTTTTGGTGAAAAAAACTAGATTAGCGCACCAATGAATGACACCAATGAATGACACAACAGCAAATGCATGCCAAAATAGATGGTCTTCAAATTATTTGAACGCTCTCAAAATATCAAAATGGTATCAAAATAGTTTAATCATTGTATTTGCGCATTATTAAACTCCTAAAGTCAAACATTATACTATAAGTGAATACATGAACAACTATAAAATAAACAAATGACCCAATACCGTAGTTTTCTACTATACTAGCCTACAATACACCACAGCCCTGCTGAAAAAACAGCATATGCTGGTAAGGTATGTTTTGATGCTGGTATGCTGGTCTTGCTGGTCTCAATGCTGGTTTCAATGCTGGTCTTGCTGGTCTCAATGCTGGTCTTGCTGGTTTCAGTGCTGGTCTCAATGCTGGTTTTGCTGGTCTCAGTGCTGCTCCTGACCAACATTGAGACCAGCAAAACCAGCATTGAGACCAGCAAAACCAGCGGTGAGACCAGCACTGAAACCAGCATTGAAACCAGCAAAACCAGCATTGAGACCAGCAAAACC
>CAIGQV010000904.1:736277-758365 GCA_903798115.1 Danio jaintianensis
CACACACACACACACACACACACACACACACACACACACACACACACACATACTATACTCCATATAAAAGCCAAAAAGGTGTTTTTAACTGCAACTGATGATCAACAGAAAATATTGCAAATTTTACAACAGGAAAAATCAGCAGCAATCAAGAATGCATGATTATATGTTGTCATGGCTTTGCAATTAAAAAATGCGATTATAATGGAAGTCAATGGAGCAAAAACAGACACCAACATAACGAAAGGGCAGTCAGTTTGCCCAGAGTGTATTGTTGAGTTTGAGCCAGGTTTGGGTTGTTGGCCGCCAGTTGAACAGTCCTTTTCATCTAATAAACTATGCAATTCACAGATTATACCAAAAAAAAATGATGTTGGTTACTTTTTATCTTTTTTACTACATTTTAGTCTCATTAATTTGTCTACAATATTGCACAACAATGTAGTCACTGTTAGCATCTAATGATACCCATGTTGTCCCATCTTCTTCTCAACTTAGTTTTGGAAAAAAGGTTGTCAACATATATTTTTCATCATTATTTTTTGTTACCGAAATGAACACTGTAATGAAGTAAATGTGACTTGTGATGCATTTGCTCTGGAAAATTTATGTAGTAGTAAGATCTGCTCCAGAGCATTTCCAGTCCGTGAATCCTTGCCTGAGGCAAGCATGTTTTTGATGTGATTCCTCATGTGCTTATGCCAACTAATAAATCATTTGTTTAATTTACAACCATTTTCATAATTGATATTAATCAATTTGATCAATTAGTTCTTTCAGCCCTGATGTGTTTAAAAATTGGTTTAATTTGGAGAAATTAAACTCATTTTCAACTGATTTGACCTTTTCAGTATTCATTAAGATTCCATTTGATCCGGTTTTTCTTGTTCATGTTTTTTCTTCAGTGTAGAACTTCCCAATGTATCTTTCTTTTTCATCCACTCCACCCACCTCAGTTCATTTACTCCACCGACAGAGACAGATTTTCTTTGTTTCTGAAAAAATTTAACAGCATGACAACTTGCAGGTACAGTATAACCTCTCTTTATACCTCTTCTATTTATATTTTATATATTATAGATATTCTTGGTGTGGTAAATAGGTGTTTTGCTGCATATTTTGTCTTTTATGGTAGCACAATAGCTTTCACTTTCATCTGTTTTTGTTCTCAAAAACAAATCTGTGTGTATTGTTAAGTGTGAATCCTAAACCTTTAGTCAGAAATGGTACAGAGTTTAATTAAATAAATATATAGCAGTTAGCACATAGTTTTATCAAAAATACTGTATTGGTTGTTGACTCTTTACAGCCAATGACAATCGTTATGATTTAACATTGTACAGGATTGTTACAACACAAAAACCAAAGTGTATTCAGTTAAAGTCTTTTTCAGTTAGCTTTATTATGTTTTATTATGTGTTTTTACAAATGAAATATTGATAATTACAGAAGTTTAAAGGAACTAAATCATCTGGAGGCATCAAACCTGTTCTGCTGGTTCTGTGGGTCACAATGGATCACATTGCGTAAGTTTGTTACAGTTTATATTACTCTATAGAATACAGATTACTTCTAATGAGCTTCACAGTAAAAACTATCAAAGGTGACTGTGGCAGGGAGTAAAACCTCCGTAAAAAAACTAGTCTGAATTTAGAGTAAAGGACCATTCAATTACTACATAACCAGCTAATGCTGTACTTTATATGTTCTGTAACTTTTCACCATTTTGTGTTTTTGTTTTGTAGAAACAAACACATTATAACCCCGAATTAATGTGATTGTCAATGCTAATGAGCAATGACACACAGAACACAAGGAATGAACACAGAGAAAAGTCGCTGACAACATCAATGGAGGACAGAATGGACAGTGAAAGCAATTGTGAGTGCTTAATGCCTACATTACTATTTTAATGGGTGATGTGACATTAATATTTTAATTGGGTTGTATAGTTTGTCATATCATTTTTAATTTGTTTTATAGCAGCGGCCTTTGTCATGATGCACAACAAATTTAATTTAAATGGCTAGTTAAATGTTCTTGTGTAACTCCATTTAAATTAAAGAGCCAATGTGTTCAGTGAAGACTTGTGAAATTGAGGTTCAGACAGTTAATTATCATATTATCAGTCAGCTATTATTATTGCATGATGATTATCTAAATTAATTATAAATCAAGTGCTTATTTAACTTTTGGAAACTAGACCATGGGAGTGAACAAATATACAGCATTCCTGATGTAATAACAGAATAGACGCAACATAATATGATTCCCGATTTGTTGTATAATAAAACTGAAAGGGATTGTAAATCCACCTTTTAAAAGAAAATGTGGCTACAGAAAAACATCAGCTCAAGATGATCTTATATAACTGATCTCAAGCAAATTGCATGCTACAATGTGCCTAAATGCATGCATTCATGGAAAAGGTGACAATTTACATTTAGAATTTAAATCCTTATTTTTTCAGTCTGTGCCAATTACCATGAGCATAGCATTTCCATATCAGTTTAATTGCCCTTGCCCAGCAACTTATCCAGCATATGTTTTACGCAGTGGATGCCCTTCCAGCCGCAACCCAACACTGGGAAACACCCATACACACTCTTTCACACTCATACACTAAAGCCACTTTAGTTTATTCAATTCCGATAAACCTATAAACAGCCACATCGCACTGCTACTCGTGTGATATTGCTCATATATATATGTGTGTGTGTGTGTGGGCGATATGGAAAAATAACTCAAGATTGTTTTCAAGAAAATCACATTTTATTATGCTTTGTGATATTAGTTATATTATGTTGCTTGCCTGAGCAGTACAGTCAAACTAATTTTCTTATTTTAAAAACAAAGATGTTACAATATACACAGTAAAAAATAATGGCAGACATTTAGGCCAAAGTGGGCGAAGGTAAAAATCTTTGTTATATTTTGTAATGATAAATATTAAACAAAGAACAAAGATTCTCATCATCAAATACAGAAGAAGAAGATTATGGGTAATCCAACAGCTTTAACTACACACTGACTTTAATAGTATTTTTTCCTACTATAGACATCAACTGGTTGGTCGGGTCAACTTCTTTTGTGTTCAGAACAAGAAAGAAATTAATACAGACTTGGGACATTGCCAGAGGGAGTGAACAGGCGTCAACATGTTTTTCTTTTACCTTTTTAATTTCACTTTAGACAGAATTTTTTTTTCATGTAAATTTAGCATAATTTACATAAGAAAATCTTTTACAAGAATAAAAGAATTATAAAATACAAGGATAAGAAAAAATCAAAGAATGAAAATGATTAAAAACAGATAAAAAAATATGTTAACTTTTTAAAGGAATTAAAAAGTTAAAGACATAATTGGCATGCTCACCAAGTAGAGTACCTACCAGATCCACTAGAGGGCACTCTACACATCACATCTGCCACTGAACTGGACTACACACCCCATAATCCTCAGCCCTTCACATCTGATGATCATGAACTTTGATTAGATACACAGCTGAAGGACTTCATCACTGATTACATGAACCATATATACACCACCTACACACACATCCAGGGACTGAGTCTTGTTACTGTAATGTGCATTTCTAAGCGGGTTTCCTGTATAGCTGTGTTTTTGACCCCTTTTTTTGTTTATACTGGTTATGTTTGTTTTACCGCCTGCTTCAACTCTTTCACCTGTTGCACCAATCACTCTCTGGATTATCTTCATGCTACTGTTTGCTCAAGTATTGAACTTTGCTTGCCTGACTAGCCATTAAAAGCTGTGTTTGGATCCTACCCTTGTTGTCGCACTCTCCATTATTACAATAATAGTGTGATCTGTCGGACATGGTACAGTGTTCATTAGTAAAGGCACAGCTAAACATCTGTTTTAGGTCTTGATTTGACTGTACCAAATGTTGGAGCACATCTGATCAGTAGCTGAAGGCAGATTCACCCTGCTTTGACTGAACTCTTGGGAGTTTCTAATTGACTCAATCCTAATGATCTGAGTGATCTGTTAGGTTTGTATTCAGTGAGCATATCTCTAATGTATTGAGGTCCTAGGCCATTTAGTGATTTATAGACAATAATACTTTAAAATATATTCTGAATGTAACTGGGAAAACCTGGGACAGGTGTTATGTGCTCTGATTTTCTGGTTCTGGTCAGAATCCTGGCAGCAGCGTTCTGGATGAGCTGTAACTGTCTGACTGTCTTTTTGGGAAGGCCAGTGAGGAGTCCATTACAGTAATCCACCCTGCTGGTAATAAAAGCATGAACAGGTTTCTCTAAGTCCTCACTGGAAACAAAGCATCTAATTCTTGTAATGTTTTTGAGATGATAGTATGCTGATTTACTTACTGCTTTGACATGACTACTGAAACTCATATCTGACTCCAGAATCACACCAAGATTCTTGACCTTATTTTTTGTTGTTTGACCCTTGGAGCCAAGGTACACATTCACTCTGAGAACCTCATCTCTGTTCCCAAACGCAATGACATTTTTTGAAAGTTTTCTCTTTGTTTAACTGAAGAACGTTTTGGCACATCCAACTGTTAATTTCATCAATGCATTGGCAGAGGGTGTCAATGGGTCATTAGGCAGTAAGGCTAAGTAGATCTGTGTGTCATCAGCATAGCTGTGGTAGGAGATTTGGTTCTTTCTCATTATTTGGCTCAGTGGGAGCATATAAAGGTTGAACAGGAGAGGTGCCAGAATTGAACCTTGTGGGACTTCACATGTCATATGTCTGCCTCGACCTATGGTCACCTATACTGACATAGTAAACTATCCCTTCAAGGTAAGATCTGTTTCTTCACAGGTCTTGGATCTGATCAAGTGGTGCTGCACAATCTCTAGAGGCCTTGGGATGGGCACCCCCAGTGGAAATAGAGAGAAAAGAAAATAATTAGCATAGCTGCATAATGTTTTTGAACAAGACATATTAATGTCAATATGAAAATGAAGTGCTATAAATGGAAAGAGGCGCTATATAAACAAACATGTAAACAAATAGACTTCTAACAAAATGCCTGGGTAGGGTTGCACCAGCTGTTCGTAAGTCCACACTAGGGGCTTAGTAACTTAGTAACTAAGTTTGTAAGAATTTTGAAGTCCACAGGTGGGCAGAATGTTTTCCAGCTAATATAGGCAAATAGCCTAATACTTGAATATAAATGAATGAAGATATTTTTATATTATTATTTTTTAAAATATTATTTATATTATATTATTTGGTATTATTAATGATAATTTCCTGGTCTTGTATGTGCCTGTTCTGAACGTTCAATGTAATATTGTGAAGTAACAGAATTTACATTAGCCAAAAGATATGGCTTTGTCTGTATTTTATTTTTCTCTGGCTATTTAATGAGGTTTACTTTAAGGGTATAAAATCCTGCTGTGCTGAAAAAAGAAACTAAACTACCTCACCTTGTTGCAAGCAAATTCATTGCGTTTTTCTTTTATTCACAGTAGAATAAGATAAAAATCAGAAAATGTATTTGCCGTTTTGATACCCAACAGAAAGAAACAAAACCTGTATTGCATACTTAGGCCCAATCCCAATTCTACCCCTTCCCCTTACCCCTACCTCTCGTTTTGCGCGTTCACAAGAAGGGGTAGGGGTGTCCCAATTCTCTTGTTCCAATAGCTTGAAGGCGTAGGGCTAAGGGGAAGGGCTAGATAGCTCTTGAAACTGAGATTTTTCAGAACCACACTCGAAACCAAGGTGTAAGAAAATTTCCCAGAATACACCAGCTACAACAGCAGCATGGCTGCACACGGAAGTCAGGAGATGCACAAATGAGTATTTTTTTGTCATTATTGCGAATTTTTAAAACAAACAAGCAGATGTTTTAATACATTCATAACCGCGTTCACTAAAATAAAAACCGCTAAATTTGGCTATCTATAATCCATAATAATAACTCCTGTAAAGCAGTCCCACAACATTCTGTCACTCGATGACACTCGAATCCCCTGTCAGAGAAGTCCAGTGGCTGGGAATGAGCTTTTTACAGTGTCTGGTATAATGTTAATGTTGTTTTTGTGTGTTTACATAGATGAATATGGCCACGGTGTAAATGCACAGTACAGTTACGATCTTATTGCCACATTATATCGTTATGATAACATAATATATGCCTTCATTGATTTCCTGAAAATAAATACCAAAAAATAAAGCAACTGGAATAACTACAGTAGTCGCCATTGACGATCTCACATGAAACAAGAGATTGCGATAACGTGTGCAGGTGTTGTAGTGCTGTCCCATTTCTTAGGGGTAAATTTTGAAGCCCTTCCCCTTCACACTCTGTTTCAAGGGGAAGGGGTACAAAAATACAATTGGGTTAGGGCCTTAGATTTCAAGAAATCAACTTATTTAATGAAATTACTTATAGTTTTATTCATTGTTTTCAAAATTAAAAAAATTACTGTACTTTTTTGTCATCTATGGTATTAATTTAGTATTTATACCAAGGTATTACATTTTGGTATTGTAATGAAGCCAAGAGTTTTGTTTTGTATGCAGCCATTTGTAACACAATGTAAAAGAAAAGAATCACAAACACAAATAATCCCAAAAAATATGATCACTCATTTTTTCTTGTTGTTTTTAAATAGTATTTACTAAGCAGTACAAATGAACCCCCCCCCCCCCCCCCAATTGTTAAATATAGCATGAAAAGTTTTTTTTTTGTGTGCAAAGTTATGAGGTAGAAAAGCAATAATCTGCACAATGGCATGCACACAACAAAAGGTTCAACATTTTTTATAGGTGGCATTCAAGAAAATTATACTATATAATACATCACACTATATGATACTATATGATAAAATACTATAAAGATAAAACAGGGACTGTTAGTAAAATAGGATCATTGTGTAATTTATGCACTTAGAATTAGTTAGATGTCACTTCTGCTCTGTTGTATGTAGCACCATATACAATGCTGCAATTTTGTCAATGTTTTGTAATGTTTTCTACACTGCAGTGATGATTACATGCAGACGAAGCCTGGACTGGGATCCACCTGTCATGAGTAAGTATTTCAGTTAAACATAGGTCTAGCAAGTAAACATACTCATTGCATTTGAATGTAGAGAATTTTATTATTATTTTTTTTTAGGTTGTAAAGAGTTACCTCTGACCATTGTGCTGTTTGGAAACTCTCCATCAGTCCAGTCTGGACATGACAACATTCTGTTTGGAGAAATACAGTTTTGTTCTAATACTACAGAAACATCAAGGATTGTTCCTGTTCAGAGGGAAATAGCTGAGCACAACATCAATGTGATCAATATGACTGGCTTACATGAGGTTGAACTGTACCTGCACTCTGCACATTTCATTGATCAACTAATGAAAGAAAGTGGTATCCATGCCTTTATCTTTGTTGTGCGACTGGGCCAGTTGACAGATTCTGATAAGCTGAGTCTTGAATGGCTTCAAAGAGTGTTTGGTGACAAAGTTCTTCAGTTTGTGCTGATTCTCTTTACCTATGAGACAGAAGAAGAATGTGGCTCCATAATAGATGATCTAAAGAAAAACACAGCTCTGAAGCAGCTGCTGGAGAAATGTGGAGGACGATACCACACCTGCAATGAGATGATGAACATCCAGTCAGAAATGAGAGAACTGATGGACAAGATTAAGCATCTGATTAATGAAAATCAACAACAGAGCTACACTGGAGAGAAGTACAACACAGAATTAAGGCAAAACTATCAAAAGAGTGAAAGTGGAAGAGGTTAGAAATTTATGTTTTATTCTTGTTTTAATGATTCAGTATAAATTAACTGTACCAAAATGAGTGATCACACACAGGAGTTACTTCTTCAGAGAACCAATTTTTATTTCAGTTGTCTGTTTTTTTTTCCAACCAGGACCAGTCACAAACAAGAAAGAGAATACAGAGAATTTCACAAGCATGAAGAAAGAGACAAACAAGGTATGTCCTGGCTGAAGCATAATTATATGTATTGTTGCAACTTACAAAATGATTATATACAGTTAGGTCCATAAAAATTGGGACATCGACACAATTCTAACATTTTTGGCTCTGTACACCAACACAATGGATTTGAAATGAATTGAAGATGTGCTTTGACTGCAGACTGTCAGCTTTAATTTGAGGGTATTCCAAATCAGGTGAACGCTGTAGGAATTACAACAGTTTGCATATGTGCCTCCCACTTGTTAGGGGACCAAAGGTAATGGGACAATTGACTTCTCAGCTGTTCCATGGCCAGGTGTGTGTTATTCCCTCATTATTCCAAATACAATGAGCAGATAAAAGGTCCAGAGTTCATTTCAAGTGTCCTATTTGCATTTGGAATCTGTTGCTGTCAACTCTCAAGATGAGATCCAAAGAGCTGTCACTATCAGTCAAGCAAGCCATCATTAGGCTGAAAAAACCAAACAAACCCATCAGAGACCAAAACAACTGTTCGGAACATTCTTAAAAAGAAAGAACGCACCAGTGAGCTCAGCAACACCAAAAGACCCGGAGGACCACGAAAAACAACTGTGATGGACGACCGAAGAATTCTTTCCTTGGCCAGATCAAGCACACTCTCCAGGAGGTAGGTGTATGTGTGTCAAAGTCAACAATCAAGAGAAGACTACACCAGAGTGAATACAGAGGGTTCACCACAAGATGTAAACCATTGGTGAGCCTCAAAAACAGGAAGATCAGATTAGGGTTCTAAAAAAGCCTTCACAGTTCTGGAACAACATCCTATGGACAGATGAGAGCAAGATCAACTTGTACCAGAGTGATCGGAAGAGAAGCGTATGGAGAAGGAAAGGAACTGCTCATGATCCTAAGCAGTGAAGCATGGTGGTAGTAGTGACATGGCGTGGGCATGTATGGCTGTTAATGGAACTGGTTCTCTTTTATTTATTGATGATGTGACTGCTGACAAATGCAGCAGGATGAATTCTGAAGTGTTTCGGGCAATATTTCTGCTAATATTTAGCCAAATGCTTCAGAACTCATTGGACAGCTTTTTGCAGAGCAGATGGACAATTACCAAAAGCATACTGCAAAAGCAACCAAAGAGTTTTTGAAGGGAAAGAAGTGGAATGTTATGCAATGGCCAAGTCAATCACCTGACCTGAATCCAATTGAGCATGCATTTCACTTGCTGAAGACAAAACTGAAGGGAAAATGCCCCAAGAACAAGCAGGAACTGAAGACAGTTGCAGTAGAGGCCTGGCAGAGCATCACCAGGGATGAAGCCCAGCATCTGGTGATATCTATGCATTCCAGACTTCAGGCTGTAATTAACTGCAAAGGATTTGCAACCAAGTATTAAAAAGTGAAAGTTTGATTTATGATTATCATTCTGTCCCATTACTTTTGGACCCTTAACAAGTGGAAGGCACATATGCAAACTGTTGTAATTCCTACACCGTTCACCTGATTTAGATGTAAATACCCTCAAATTAAATCTGACAGTCCGCAGTTAAAGCTCATTGAAATGTTCGTTTCATTTCAAATCCATTGTGTTGGTGTATAGAGCCAAACATGTTAGAATTGTGTCGATGTCCCAATATTTATGCACCTCACTGTAAGTTGACATTCATGTTGCTTTTTCATTCACAGGAAATAGTTTCTATAGAAGAAACAGGACTGGAAGCAGAAAAGGAAATAGTTGAAAAAACAAAGCCTATTTTTGACAGACTTCATCTTCAGTGCAGACATCATAAATGGAAAACTGCAGATGCTCTTCTGATAACTGCAGATTCATTACAGTCCCATGAGTCTTGTGCTGAGGAGAAGCTGACTCAGACTTTCATACAAAAACTACTTATGATGAACTATCATGCAAGATACATCAATGTGGAGGAGGGCAATAAACAGCAAAGGGACAATGATTCATATGAAGAAATGGGTGATATTTTTAAAGCAATGTCTTTTTATAACAAAAGAACAAGTCAGTCTGAGCGAATTCACCCGATGGATGTTCAGATGGCTGCGTTTCATTGTGCTGATGGTTTCCTGAAGCAGTTGATGGTCACTAAACTGTCCCAGTGTCAGTTTGCTCTGCCTTTGCTTGTTCCTGATCTATTCACACAACAGATTGAGTTTCCTCTCTGGACATTCAGACAAATCAACAAGAGCTGGAAGATCAGAAACAACAACAATGAAACCATCAGTCAAACCCAGCCGATCTACAAGGCACAAACTCCAATGGTGTTTTTCTTCAGGTTTGGCTCTGTGTCTTCATCCAAGTCTCAGCTGATGAACAGTCTGATCAATGACAAACACAACACCTTCTTCCACAGGAACTGCCCAGGCAGCAGCAGATCCAGAGTCCTGATGGATGGAGTGGTGGAGATTGCCTGGTTCTGCCCTTCTGCAACAAATGATGACAAATTCACTGACTGTATGGCCTTCTGTAATCTACATGGAGATGCAGGAGACCACGAGAAACAATTGAAGATGCTCACTGAGATGGCCTTAGTCAATGTGGTTCTTCTACAGAAACTAGACAGAAATGACAGACATGCAGCAATAATTAATAGCCTTTACAAGGACAGAAAGCCACTTATTTGTCTTATTGCAGAGAATGAATCTACTGTAACTGAGCATATGAAAGGGAAATTTCAGATTGGATTAAAAGACAGAAATCAGTCAGATGTCTCTAAAGAACTCAGAAGAGCAATAAATGATTGTCTCTCAGAATCATCTCCCACTTTCAGACTTGAGATTGTGTCCAAATACTCAGACATCAGAGTAGATGAGGAAGATGATGAAGACTGCAGGGGAGGAAGAGTAGCAGCACAGCAGATGATCAGTTTACTGAAGAAGAAAAAACTGACAGAAATCAAAGAATCATTTCTGCCTCATCAGGGGAAACTGTGGCATCAGTGGAGTCAGAAGAACAAAGAACTACATCGACTTCGAGGAGATGAGTTAGAAATGGACATCAGTAGAAAAAAAACAGACCTAAATCAAATCCGCCAACAGCAGCTTGAATCTGACATCAGTGAGTTTATGGAGTTCTTCATTAAACAAATGAACTCAGATACTGGAAATAAAAATACATATTTTCTGAAATGGCTTGAAATCCTACTGGATGATTATATTTCATATGACCTTTCTGCTCTACAACACAAATATGATGAAAAGTGGTCAGCAGTCTTAAAATTGAAAGAGAATGATGTTTATGAATCTGATCAACTCAAAGCTGAACAAGCTGAACTTGAGAGGATATCTGAGGATCTTCAAGGGGCAGCATTTGGTCTGGAGCACATCATGAGGGAGATCGGTCAGATATATGAATCGTGTTCATCTGTGAAGGAGAACAAGAAAGACCTGCCGGTTCCCTTCTCTTCTCTCCCGAGTCTCGCAGCAGAGATGATGATCTCTGGGTTTCCACTGGAGCTGATGGATGGAGATGCTGCTCATGTTCCTCTGGTCTGGATCTCTGCTGTTCTTGATCAACTCATCCAGAAACTGGGAGACCAGACCAGAGTCTTTGTGCTGTCAGTTTTAGGGATCCAGAGCTCTGGGAAATCCACCATGCTGAACGCCATGTTTGGACTCAAGTTTGCCGTCAGTGCTGGCAGGTGCACCAGAGGAGCTTTCATGCAGCTGGTCAAAGTGTCTGATGAGATGGAAAGACACATTAGCTTTGACTATATTCTGGTTGTTGATACTGAGGGTCTTCGTGCTCTAGAACTGGCTGGAAAATCAACAAGGAATCATGACAATGAATTGGCCACATTTGTTGTTGGTTTTGCCAATTTGACATTAATCAACATCTTTGGAGAAAACCCATCTGAGATGCAGGATGTTCTTCAAATTATTGTTCAGGCCTTCCTGAGGATGAAGAAGGTCAGACTTAATCCCAGTTGTGTGTTTGTGCATCAGAACGTTTCAGACGTCACAGCTGGAGAGAAAAATAAAGAGGGAAGGAGACGACTGCTTGAAACACTGGATAAGATGACAAAACTTGCTGCTGAAGAGGAAGTCTGTTATGCAGAATGTTTCAGTGATGTCATTAGATTTGATGTTCAAAATGATGTGAAGTATTTTGCTCAGCTCTGGGAGGGCAGTCCACCAATGGCTCCACCAAACCCAAAGTACTGTGAGAATATTCAAGAACTAAAGGAAACTATAATTTCACATGCCTCAAAATCACATGGAATGACATTGAAAGATTTAAAAGATTGTATTAAAGATCTCTGGGAGGCTTTAATTAAAGAACGTTTTGTCTTCAGCTTCAGAAATTCCCTGGAGATTTCAGCCTATAGGAAACTAGAGAACGAATACAGCAAGTGGTCCTGGAGTCTTCGCAGTGCCATGTTGGAAATTGAGAACAAACTAAACAATCAAATAGAAAATGAAGCTATTCATAAGGTTGAGGAATCTGATTTACACAGCGAACTGAAAAAGACAAGTGAAGAAGTAGCAAAATCTGTGGAAGTGTTCTTTGAGAAAGACAGAGATGCTGGAATATTAATTAACTGGAAAACATCAATTAACATCAAAGTCATGGATGTTCAGGAGAACATTGTGAGAGAAACAAAGAGGATACTAAATGAAATTCTTCAACAACGAGACATGAAGAAAAGGATTGATGCTCAGAGGACACATCATGAAAACACGCTCTATGAAAAGAGCAAAGAACTTGCCTTAAAACTTAAAGATAAAGCAAACAATGATGACACACTGAAAGCAGAATTTGATTCATTTTGGAAACAATGCATGAACAAGATCACCACAGATATTCAACCTTCTATCAAAAATGTTGAGATACTGACCGATGTAAAGCGACTTCTCACTGACGTATATCAGGGGTGTCTTCCTGTAGACCACTTGGAAAAGGATACTGAGTACAACAAAATCTTTACAGTGACAAGTTATTCTCAATATGTTGTTTTCAAAAGGTCCACGAAAAGAGAGCCTACAGAGGCTGTTAAGGATGCTAGCAGAACAGAAAAAGAATACGGTCAAAATCTGTCTACAGAAAATGAAATTAATATAAAAAGCTTTGTCAATGATGTCTTTCAGGGGTCAAGCAAAATGATAGAGTCATTTAATATTTCAAAGATGGGCTACAGCATTAGCTACATTCAACAACTTATTGATCACATCAAGGCAAGAGTAACAAAATACCAAGAAGTATCAGTGAAATATGTGTTCAAGAATGAATTCTTTGTGGATTTGGTCTGTTCTATCTGCCAGAGAGCAAGCAAAATGATAACGGACCAACACAAACTGTTCAGAGATGCCAATGATCCTCTTCTCTACTTGGAGAGAAAAAGAGTGGAGTACTATAGTATTTTCCAGAAATACTGTCATGGAGCTGCATCAGCTGCTATTTTTGGTCACATCATTTGTCAGAAACTGAAAGAGCCTATTGAGCAGAGTGTCTACAAGAAAAATGCCAAAGATCTGACAGATGAAATGAGATCAAACTGTGAATCACTGAATGGCAACAGATCAAATCTGGAGAAACACATCCTGAAGACACTGGCAGAAGAGGAGGACTTTGACAAATACATGAATTACATTCATCATCCCAAAGATTACTTCAAGAGTTTCATCAGAGATAAAGTCAGTCGGTACATCAGTGATAAGTTCAGAATGAGTGTTTTACCCAAGATGAAGGAGAACATTAAACTCCTGCAGCAGAAGATCATGAACGCAGCACATGAATCTACTGAACATGTTCAAGTCAACAGTGGAGATGTTGGTTTGTGGTTGAAGAGTTTCACACAGCAGCTCTCAGATCAGCTGATCTTCTCTGAAAAAGACCTCAGTGGAGTCAAACATGATGATGTTGATGATTTCAGACTCCTAGAAGATGTGATCAGACAAGAGCTTACTGCTGTAATGTCAGACATCAGCAGGAGATTCAACACAGACACATTTCCAGTAAAGCTGGACTATAAGTTCAGGCCAGACGAGCTTCTGATTGATCACTTCTGTCAGTGCTGTTGGGTTCAGTGTCCGTTCTGTCTAGCCATCTGCACAAACACCATAGAGAACCATGATGGAGATCACAGTGTTTCTTTTCATCGTGTAATTGGTCTAAATGGAATACATCACTGGGATACCTCCTACTTGTCTGCCCATATATGCACATCAGCAGTAGCAAATAGCAATCTTTTTTTTTGTCCCGATGACACACATAAAGTTCTCTGGAGAGATTACAGAACAGCAGGAGATATTTATGAAAAGTGGAGCATCACCTCTGATCTCTCTGAACTGCCCTACTGGAAGTGGTTTGTGTGCAGATTCCAGAAAGATCTGGAAAAATACTATTGTAAAACATTTGAAGGGAGTGGTAATATCCCAGACACATGGAGGCAATATACAAAACATGATGCTTTTGACAGTTTAGATAAATACATTTAAACAATAAGATTATTTTTGCGTCTTTAAAAATCACAATTTGCTCATTTAAAAGTGCAATAGGAGATCTGGGAAATGCTAACTTTAGCATAATAGCATTGAAAATGCACGTCCCTCCCAGTCATCCAAAGCCACACCTCCTGAAGTCATTAATAGATGACCATAGACAACCTAATAACACTAGATCCTGTTATTCAGTTATAGTATTTTATAATACTCCAATTCCAAACTTAAAAAGCTTTTTGAAAAACTATTATATCTAGCATGTTTTCAGTTGTGTAGCTACTGCTGGAATTGCTGGGCTCTGCTGACGTCCCTGTGGAGACATGCACTTTGTCCAACGTAAGCGTAGTTGCTGACAGACCAGCGGGGTACAGGAAATACCCCAAAGCTGGCAAAGTTGGTTTTATATTTTTACTATATTCTGACTTTCTCTTTAACAATATAATTTCAGAAAAGTACTCTTTGCAAATTGTAAATATGGAAATCATATCATGCTGATTTTTTTAAGTACAACATTGTTCACATTCAATGAAATAGTGCTAATGTTGTTTTGAAGTCATACTTGCATGCTATTTCAGACCGAATATTCAAAGTAGCCCAGTAAACAATATAGGGAACGTGTCACAAGTTGTCACTGTTCAAAAATGAACAAATGTGCGAATAGTGGAATAGTGCTATTTACTTATGTTTTGTTATTCAACTAAATAAAATTCAGTTTTTATTTTATACCAAGACAATTACTTAACTTCTGTGTGCGCTGCTTCTCACAGTGCTTGTTTAAACAGCCTTTCATCTCGTTTTACACTTGAACAACTAAATGAATGCTTTTAACTGACTATATTTTAATTCAATTACGTTATCGATACTGTAAAAAATGCTGTAAAAAGATCAATATTTCCCTGGAAGTTTTCAGTCACTGAACACTTTCGTGCGTATAGCCCATTCGTAAAACAACACAATCTACATAAGCTTTGTGTGACCAAAATTGTTAAGGTTAAAACATTCACAACGGCCAAATAAAGAAATACTGGAAACATGGTGTGGTGTCATCCTTCAGGTTTTGAACTGCATATTCCCTCCAGTGTGCAAAAGCATCTTCAATATTGATTCAGGATTTAGAAAAGATTTGATTCAGCATTGTTGGCAGAAGCCCTTTCAAAAACAATCTTTCTTTTCATGGATACAAAGCCACTTTGTTGGGCTTTCAGAAAGAAGTTCAGGTTGATCTTGAGTTTGCCTGCTGTCTCTGTCAGCAGGAGGTTACTGCTGCACGTGAACATGCAAATGACAGATCTATCTGCGTGAACAGGGTGCTCAGATAGAGTACCACCTGCAGAGATATACAAATCTACATTTGTTGACAGAGTTTGGGCTACCTATCATAATTTTTGGCCTGCAATTTTTAATTGGAAGAACATTTTTTAGTCCTGTGCCTTACCCAGAATGTAAACATACATATAAATACATTTAGATCATCATTACTATCGTAATTTTAAGAAACTTTCAATCAGCACAACCAAAAATGTTTCTAAAGACAATCACCTACTGCACCTTGAAATTAACTAAACTGCACTTTACTCAATCCATCAGAATTTGAAGAAATGGAAAAGCTTCTCCACATGCTAATCTGATTCAAAAGAAGCAGGAACAAACTTTTGATACATTTGTAGGTTGCTAAGATGATATTTTGGATTTACCTAAATGAGAGACTTACTTTTTAAAGTTTGCATGTATGTACATGATAATATATTTGAACAAGGTCTGTTTAATTACAGCAAAAAATTTACATATTTTAGGACTGTACCATTTTAGAACCATCCTTGAATTTTCCTCAAATTGATTCTTGAAGAGAGTTTTTCTGCTTTAGGATATTGCATGATCTCTTTAATCCATTTAAACTATATTAATCTTCTGGTTAACAAAGGCCACATTTTTTATTTGAACTTCTTTGGTGCTGGTATTCTTAAAAATTTTAAATTAAATTCCATGTGTTTAGTCCACAGTGTGTGTGTGTGTGTGTGTGTGTGTGTGTGTGTGTGTGTGTGTGTGTGTGTGTGTGTGTGTGTGTGTGTGTGTGTTTTTTTGTATTTTCTTGATGAGACAATGCTTTTTTTTTTTTTAAATGTGTTAATTTTTTTGTTGTTTAATGCTTTGTTAATCATATACTTAAAAAATGTATCATCCTTTGCTAAACATTTTATGTCCTGTTATGTATTATGTTATACATTAATTAAAGAAAGTATATTCTGAATAATTCTCAGTTATTTGAGACACACAATAATTTTGTATTGCATATTTTTGTGTTGCACAGTTTTTAATTCTTGTCCTGGGTACCCCCAGCTCTGTGTTTCCTATCTGACACATACAGTTCAGATCATGGAGCAAAACAGCGGATCTGAATAAGGTCTGTTAAATAAGAAAGTAAGTTCCAGTTGTCCTGTGTCCTGAGTTGTGTTCTCCCTGTGTTCTGTGCTTATATGTTGTCATTGTTAGTTCCCATAGTTAATAATTGTCTCTGCACTCTTGTTTCCTTGTTTGGCCATTTTGTTTCAGTTCATTGTTGACTGTTATTGTATGTAAATATGCTCTCCTCTGTCTCCAGCCCTGTCTTGGTTTGTGTTTATTTTGAATGATGACTGACTATGGTTCAGCAGTAAACCTGTACACTGTAAGTATTCTCTGCTCCATATTCCAAGATGGCTGTCCTATAGAGCAGTGCACTTCTTAGAGCACTCCCATCTTGCTCCACTGGAGGATGACAGGCTAATAAACTGCTTCTTTAGTGCTTTAGATAAGGGGATCCCAAACTTTTCAGCCCTTGACCAACCCAAAATAACAATATCAGTGACTCGTGAACTCAGAGGTGGTTATAAATATACAAACCTTGCGTATAGTGGTGCACCCACACAGTCCTTTCTTGGTTTAATTTTGCAGACCGCCACTTGGAGACCAACCCCCACATTGTGATCCGTATAACGTGGTGCCATAAAATTGAGCATACAAAATACAAATTATGATATGGAACCATTTGAGGGCGACGCGGTGGCGCAGTGGGTAGCACGTTCGCCTCACAGCAAGAAGGTCGCTGGTTCGAGCCTCGGCTGGGTCAGTTGGCATTTCTGTGTGGAGTTTGCATGTTCTCCCCGTGTTCGCGTGGGTTTCCTCCGGGTGCTCCGGTTTCCCCCACAAGTCCAAAGACATTGTCCGTAGTGTATGTGTGTGAATGAGTGTGTATGAATGTTTCCCAGTGATGGGTTGCAGCTGGAAGGGCATCCGCTGCGTAAAAACATATGCTGGATAAGTTGGCGGTTCATCCCGCTGTGGCGACCCCAGATTAATAAAGGGACTAAGCCGAAAAGAAAATGAATGAATGAATGGAACCATTTGAAATAGGATATTTTTCCAGTATGGGTATATCATGTATCCTTACCCTGTATAGCCCCCCAGCACCCTATGTGGATTTTCTAAAAGAGTTTGCTGATCTTTTTTCAGACCTAATCTCTTTGGTGCCCAAACTCAGGCTGGTGTCCTGGAGAGTTTAGCTCCAGTTTACTTCAACACACCTGACAGGAGGTTTCTAGTATACCTAATATACTGATAAGCTTGATCAGGCATGTCAAATTGGAGTTGGAGCTAAATTCTGCAGAGCACTGGCTCTCCAGGGCTGAGTTTGGGCATCCTGTTCGTACAAGCTATATTGACAGGTCTTGCTTTTTGAAGCTTGATAAGAGTAAGTTAACAGGTTCAGATAATAGGTTATTTGAACAAAAAGATATTTAACAAAAGAATTTTAGTGAATAACTATGTCTTCGCTTTAGTAAACAAGTTAAAAATAAGCCATCAAAAACAACAGCGAGAAGTCTTCACCACAAGTTTCAGCCCTAATCTAACAAAGATTTCGCTAAATACCTCATGAAGAAAGTCTCTTGGTTTTAGCATGCATGCAATTTTTTGGATATGAACCCAGTTTGAGTCTTTGCTTTGATGCTGGCACTAATGTTGTGCAAGTGAAAACCACACATACATGCATGGATACTGCAGTGGTAAAGCTTCCGGTTTTAACAAATAACACACATACAGCAGTTTATTTTCTTTCTAGCCCTGCATTACAGAACTAAGCATGGCATCATAACATTTTTAAAGTATTGATGTTCTCCTGAGAGTGACTTCCTATTTTCTGGTTTAGAGGATGAAATATTTCAACATTGTCACATATAGGTGATGCTGAGGCCTCTGTAAGTTCGAGGCTTCAACCTCACTTGTTACAGTAACATATTAGAGCAAAGCTAACTGAATATATTGATTCATTTTACCAAATCTCTTATTTTCTTGTTCTTTCCTGCTCTTTAGAGGAAGACTTCTAGGACAGGTCCAGTCCTTTTCTTCTTCTTTTGACTCCTTCCTTTCTTCTGCTGTTTCCTGGTGTCTTTGTGGTGCTTTCTTTGCAAACTTACAATCAGATTACTCGTATCAATTTCTAGCAACTGATTAGGAGCAGTGTTTTTTGAGGTTGAACTCTCTAAACTCATTCTTTCCAGTCATCTAACTACTTTCACTCGATTCAATCTTTCTAACCTCCTTCAATTTTAATCTGTATTAATATTAGAAATTTGGTCCTTGTCATGGCCGCTTTAAGATTTCTGTAACCGTTTACAAATGCCTTTTTAAATAGGCTGTGAAGTATGTTGGAAATGATGTAGATGTGAGAAAGCATTCACTTCGTAAGCCACACATTGCTTTATCAGTACTCAGCAAAATGAAGTTAACGGATGTCAATCTGACAAAACAAAAGTGCATGAGACCGTCTTCTGCAAAGGATATGGTTACCCTAATTTGACCACAATCTCAAAAAAAAGTAAATAATGGAAACTTTCACTTTCGGGTAAATCATGTGATATCAAAAAACATAGGCATTGTTGTATACCACTCTATAACACAGAGAGCTTTCATTCGCTGTTTGAACATCAGGACACAAACAGGGAAAAACGTCAACTCTCAGGTTTGATTTATTTCCTTAATTTTATAAATGTATATAATTTTAAAATTCAAACCAGAATGAGAAAGTGAATATTTGCCAAACCAGGGATAGAGAAGATTTTGTTTAGATTTTTTTGATTATATTTTTCAGTGATCAGGAAGTCACTTATGTTTCTTTCTTTTTTATTATTATTTTGTTTCTTTCATATTTTATGACTATGATAAAAATAATGTATTGTAGAAACATGATAACGGGTTGTGGCTTTGAGATCATTTTTTATCAAGGTAGTGACATCCTTATATTATGGCCATGCAGTGAGAAGTCATGGCATTCAGATCCTATATTGAGATACCAACATATTTTTTTTCCTTCTGGCAATAAATGAAATGAATGAAATTTTGAACCAACTTAAAGAAACTACTGTAATTTGTTAGTTGTTGTTTTTTCAAAGTATAATTTAGCTTTGGTTTAAACTTTAATAGAACTTAATATAAATCCAGAAATATTTAATGTGGTTATTAAGTATTATATTATTATTATATTAAACATTATTTAATACAGAGGCCATTTTATTTATTTGGTACAACATAATTTTTTATTTTGGAAAAAAAAATACTTTTTATCTGAAGTGTATCTTTGCTTTGGATCAACCTAAAAAATACTATATTTTGTTACAGCTTAAATATATTTTTTCCCCTTCAAATTATATTTTCGACTTGGTTGAAATGTAAATAAATGTAATCAAAATATTTAATCCACCTGAGAAAAAAAATACTTTCACTTAAAGCCAAAATATTGCTTTTAGAGACCACAAATTAAGTGTTTTACTTTTGCTCAACTTAAATGTTTATTTTGGGGGAAAAATACTATAAAATGAAAGTAAACTTTGGAGTAAAATGTTTAAATTTTATTATAAGCAATTGTATTACATTTACACGACTTTCTGATTTAGTACAAGCTATCACAAGACAAAAGTTTCCTAGAGGTGGGTTAATATAATTCAGTTTTTTCTTTTGTGACTTTCACCATAAACAAAAGCTTTAATATGAAAGATAAATGTTACCTTAAACCTAATAACAAAACTAAAACATTATCAGTCTAAATAAAGACAAGAATATTCACTTCAAAAGAATTTAATATTTATTGCACATGAATGTGGGACGAATGGCAAGTCATGACGGATCTGCAAACGATCAGTAATGTGTATTTAATATAGCGCATTTATTGTAAATCATGAGAGGAGTCTCTCCACACTAGCACCAGTGTGCAGCATCCACTTGGATGATGCGACGGCAGCCACAGGACAACGACGCCAGTGTGCTCACCACACACCAGCGGTAGGGGGAGTGGAGAGACAGCTAAATTGGTGGTCAGTAACAATCTCAATGTGATGTGGTGGCTGGAGAAGATCCTCATGTTGATGACAAACAATTAGCAAATAATTAGCACTTGTGTGTATTGCCTCTACTTGAATCATTGAATGCCTCCTCAATTGTAAGTCGCTTTGGACAAAAGTATCTGCTAAATGTAAACACTCTCTGTATATCTCTCCTACATTTATCCTTCTAAAAAACGTAAAATACAAAGACAAGAAAATACAACTTTGTGGTGTATGAAGTAGGGGTTAACATCAGGTGCCAAATGTGCATTGTGGCACAATTATTAGTTTCTAATTATACGGATTATCCAGCCGAGGCTCGAACCACCGACCTTCTTTCTGTGAGGCGATTGTGCTACCCACTGCGCCACCGTGAGGCCCTGAAGTCGATCAGATGTTTCTAAAAAAAAAAAAAAAAATGTAAGCTTGTTTGTCGATATTATATTTTTAGGACAACTTTGACGAAAGGTTTTGAACCACTTCAAATGTTGACAATCTAAATCTGAGAGGACCTATCTAATAATATACTCATTCATTCATTTTCTTTTCGGCTTAGTCCCTTTATTAATCTGGGGTCGCCACAGCGGGATGAACCGCCCTAATAATATACTCACAAATTAAAAAAAATAAAAAGTGTTTGCTTTGCATTTTTAAAAGGGTGGTCCACAGTGTATTTTTAAGGCTTGGTTGTGTTTATAAGATGCAAAGCAATGTGTGCTCATGCTTCAATTGTAGAAAATCACGTTATTTTTTCATAAATCTTACTTTGATTATATACAGCTACTCAGCTAACATGAAAACCACTGTCATATTTCCCAGTTCCTATGAAAGGCCCGCCCTCAAGAGGCTCTGATTGGTCCGCTAACATAATGTGCTGTGATTTGCGGATCGGCTCCACATCACCAGGAAGCGTCATGCCCCTACAAGCATGCGCTTTGTTGTTGTGTAAATACTGTCAGTTAGTTTAGCTGTTAGAATCATTTTGAGCCTGAATCAGACAGAAAATGAAGAGGACTGCTCATGCCTGCTCTCTAAAATAAAATCTTACCAGTATCTTTCACATATATTCGGAATGAGCATGTGTAAGTAATACACAACGTTCACATATGAAACGTTCACATATCTTTTGCGAGTTGTTTATTTGAGATGTAGAACGCAGGGAAAGCAGCCACGTAGAGAGACACTGAAAGCGTCCGCGTGAAGGGACACTGAAAACGTCCGTGTAGAGAGACACTGAAAGCGTCCGCGTAGAGAGACACTGAAAGCGTCCACATTGAGAGACACTGAAAGCGTCCGCGTGAAAAAAAACTGAAAGCGTCCGCGTAGAGAGACACTGAAAGCGTCCGCGTAGAGA
>CAIGQV010000904.1:758375-775821 GCA_903798115.1 Danio jaintianensis
CCGCGTAGAGAGACACTGAAAGCGTCCGCGTAGAGAGACACTGAAAGAGTCCGCATAGAGACACTGCAGCGCTGGAGAAGATTGTGGGTGTTTACAGCGGTTTGACTGATAAATATGAGTTTGTAGCTAAATTGTTAGCAGTGCCAAATATCATTTACAGTTGTTTGCATCCTTGTTTACGTCCTCGCTACAACATACCATTAACGCTAGAAACTGTGCATGTCATAATCAAGTTTAACAAATAAAAATACTTACAGGTTGTGACTCACAATCCACAGCTTCGTCTATTATGGTTGGAGCTGCTCCTTCTTTGAGGAGTTTTTAGCCGAATCCAGCACTGAACTGGGAGAGATTCTGGAAGGTCTCCTTTGTGAAATGCTATATCTTTTTTTAAATTCTCTGGAACATAATTAAAATTAAACTGTACGCACTTCTCTCTTTGTGTCGTGTCCTTTGGAAGCCCAAATACAGAAACAGAAGAAGCTTTGTGGAAATAGCAGCGTTTGGACGCCATTTTAGCTTTCTCTGCTAAAACATTACAGTGCCTCTGGCCATGCCCCTTCGCTGCGCAGAGTGTGTGCGCATGGTGAATGTGCCTAACCTAAAGCGAGTGTGATCTCACTAGCCCACATGTATTTTTTTGTATTCCCCAAACTTCGTTCGCTGTAGGCTTTGCTAAGCTAACTCTGTAAAAGCCAATGTCTCCCTTTGCATTGAACTTTGAGCGTATTACATTCAGAAATGTTGTTGATGTTCACACAGCTACATTACACATCAACTAAAGTTTACAATATGATATCTTAGTGGACCACCCCTTTAAGGTTTTAGTACTTTAGTTAGGTTAAAGGACTCACTCATGCTTAAAGACTGAACACGTAACACACTTGTTCACTTATTCGTGTTTTTATTGTTTATAGGGAAACGATAATAGAATTGTTTTTAAAAGCTTGTACATTTAAACAACTTTTCAGGCCCCCAAAATGTCATTGTCATGTACCTAAATGTCAAAACCACATACTAGTTTTTCCACCTTTAGTTAAAAGTAGTGCTGTGTAAGGATAAACTCCATAAATAAATCCTGATATTCAATAATAAACTGTCTGCAGGCCAATGAACAGTCTGTAGAAGAAGGAAGCAACTCCAAACCTGATGGTGCAGCACACAAGATTGAAGAACCTGAACTGTACTCTGATTCATCAATCAGCAGCACAGGTAAGAAATCGACAATACTTATCTAATACTTAATGTGTTGGATGTCATTCAAATGAGGCTGGAATCAACATCATTTATTTGTTAAGCATGTGTAAACAATATAAGTAGATATAAACTGCTGTACAGTTTCAGAGATTTTTGGTATATATTTTACAAGTTCACACTTACATATAATGAATGGAGCTATGCGTATTAGGTGTGCTGTCCAAGAGGAGGGCTTCAGGATTTTGTCCCTACTGGAGTTCAATAATAATGGCAGTTAGAAGAGTAGCCTTGTTGGTAATCTGTAGAAAGAACGTGTTGGCTCGACTGAGAGATATGTGTGTGGCTGTGCCTTTGCCAATAAGAGTTTGGTGATCTTTTTTATGCGGGACCGATTTGTCCTGATATTGCTTTTGAGAGCATCTGAAGACCATCTCCCAAGATCTTGGACTTGATGTTGAGAGAGGCCTTTTTAGGTTGCTGAAGTTGCTGCCTCAATGTGAAAGGAGTGACATCAGAGATTGTCTGCTGGGATACCTTATTGTTGAAGGACATATTTTCAGTTTTGGTTTTTAAACCAAAAATAAGTGTTGAGTTCATTGAAAACATCTAAGAATAAAGGTTTTAGAGGAGACTGCACTTGGGAGCTTCTGGATTGGAGGTTGGTGATGGGAGGTTTTAACACATTTTTAGTATTGCTTTGTTTTATCAAATATTAACTTTTGGTACAAATTTGGAAGTGATGGCAAGAATAGAAAAGAAGGCTAGAATAAACATAGTGTCAAGTGAGCAGGCAGTATTAGTGGGCTGGTATGTTGTCAGAGAGTATAGATACATTTTGTGAGAATGTCTAACATTATTGGTTGTCTGGAGTCAGGGCAGAAGGGTTGGAAATACCTTTGATTAGATCTGAGAATTATTCATCTCTGTTGTGTGAGAGCTAAACATTATTCCGTGGAAAAAAATGGATGTTGCTTGGGTACACCTTACTGGACATGAATGGGAAGCTTTTAACGTTGTTGAGATAGGAAGTAAATGAATAAATCAAGAGGAGAGTAAGATCAGGAAGCAGCAAATTATATTAAAGGTGGAATGCTTTGAAACACAGTTACAGTTACGTATGACTCAAGGGTTCTAGGAGAAACAGCTTTGAGGATGGTTTTGAGCTATACATTGAGATAAGGTTTTAAAGGGTGGTTAATGGAAATATTAACTATTTAGCCTACAGATTAAAAAACTGACCTGCACTTGAAGCCCTTAACAGACCATTTTGCAACATTTCACTGCTACTTATTCTGGAAATGCTTTCTTTTTACATGCCCTTTCTGGCCACTTGCCATCCTTGCATGTTTTACCGATTTGGGGGTATTTATGACATAATCTAACCGTAGCGCAACAGTGCCAGTCAAGATAAATAGATTTAGATTCATGATTATTATTATTTTATTTATTATTTTAAGTTGTAAGGTCAATTCAAATGCGTTTCTTACCAGACAATTAGCACAGTGGGCACTTGCAAAAGAACAAAAACAAATTAATAGGAGCACAGGCTCAACTCCTCCACAGTCTCTCATCAGCTCACTTCCCTCAACCCTGTGCTGTGTCTACTGAGGGTGAATCTGGTTAAATAGGCTATAAATGTCACACCCATAATTGACGAAAATGTTCTTAATCTGAATATTAAATCATTTCAAGTTTCTGGTTAGAGTAATTGTTTTTACTTTTAAGTTAAGTGGTCAGAGTAAACGTAATGCTTATTTATTAATTCTAATAATAACTCTGATTCATCAATAAGCAGCATGGGTAAGAAATCAGTATTGGGTGCTATCATCCAACTAAATGAGCCTGGAATCAACAACAACATTTATTTTTAAAGCATGTTTACACAATATGAATTACACAAATGTATGATATATATTAAAATAAACTCTCAAAACGTGTAAAAAAAATTATATTTAACTGATTGTTAAAATGGCTCATAAGCAATGTATCATAATTAGAAGCTTAACAGCATTTGAAAAGAATGATTTTCAGTCATGAATCCAACTCTAAAGGGTTCATCTAGATGTCAGTTATAATCCACATTAATATTTAACTGTAGATAAGAGTTAAAAACAGTTAGGGGTCAAATTACCAGGTTTGTGATATTTATAAGTAAAAACATTTATTTATTATGTTGTAACATTGGGTCGTGACAACAATGTTGGAGACCAAAATACATCTATAATGAGGTAAATAAAAAACTTATTCCAAAATACATGTGAGAGGTGAGATTACACAGCCCACTAGTACTCCACCAACGCGCAGCTCCACCAGCTCTGATCAAGCAAGCCAGAGGTGACAGTGGCAAGAAACCAAAACTCCACAAAGTGACGAAATGAAGAAAAGCCACCTCCTTCACCTGGACCCTAGGACACATGCTCTCTCTTCTGATTACTGATCTCTGTTACCTGTGCTCTCTTCATCAAACTCTCTATATAAGACACTTACCTTGACTGCACCAGCAGTTTACAGTTCACAATTCTGAACTTACTAGACTCTCTCTGTGTGACCGTTACCTTCTGGTGTTCCTGCTGTCTCCTCATCACTTGGTTCTCTTGCCTCATGGTCTCCTAGTCTACTTCCCATGTTTGTCTCATGATTTTCTAGTCTCGCTCTTGGTCTCAGAGTTCTCCCTGGAATAAACTCAGTGAGCAGATGGCTGTCATTGTCATGATATACTTACTAAGCAAATGGCTGTCATGGTCACCGATCAGTCAAGATCATAAGACTGATTCCTGTAGAGGCCCCAGTGACAGACGAGTCCACATTGATCCTGTCGGTTAGTCAGAACACCCACCTGATGACCTACTTGGACCTGCACCTTCTCCACAACAGACATCCATTGTTCTCAAGCCTCCAACATCCAGACTGCAGTTTTGCACAAGAAGTTTGGTCAGAGGAGAACTGGTCACACCCAGCTGAGCCTGATTTCTCTCAAGTTTTTGAAAGAGACATATTTGAAATATCACTGCTTTTACTTATTATTTTTTACCTACTTTGACACAATCTACATTGCAAAAAGAGCTATAGAAATAAAGATGAATTGAACTGAATTGAAAACAAAGTTGACTCGTTAAAACATGCTCATGACCATGGAGTTTGTGCTGTCTGGGAACAGCGGAGCTAAAAAGGAAGTCTCGGCTGTCTGGGAACAGTGGATCTGACAGAAAATCTGTGCTGTCAAGAAACGGGGGCTGATGTGACGTCACTCCAAAAGTTGATGAGCAGGTCCCCAGATTCCAGCATCAGCTCACCCTCAGCTGTGAGCCCTCAGGGAAGGTGGGCGGGACTTCCCCTTGGTCCCTCAATCTCTACCAGAACTCCCACAATCGGCGCTGTAGCTGGTCAGATCCGGTGAGCTCCTCCTCCGCAATAGCAATCTGCTCTGTCTGTTCTCCCATACCAGAGCCTATGCAAGTCAAGGCTACACAACTGTCATGTATGAAATTTGCAGTCCACCTGGAGTGGAAGTTCTGGACATTTTTATCAGGAATTGCCTCTTGTGACCCTTGCATCCAGTGGTGATTACTACTCTGCTCAAATCATATATTCTTCATTTCACTCTAGATCCAGTAATGCTATTCACATCAGAAACTTCTGTATCTGCTCATCTGGGAATTTCATCTCCCAGGAATGCCTAAACCAACTACATCTCTCCCGGCAATGTCATAAACACAAACTATCTGTTGAAAATATAGAAAGAAAATCTCTTGGACACAGGAGAATAAAATACTGCAATCAACTTGCAAGTTGGCATGTTACACACAGAGGAGATAAGGTTTCTGGTACTGCAGGGATCCACCATTGATGTTATCCTGGGATGCCCCTGACATTGGCTCTACATTCTCTGGAGATCTGATGGGACCCATGTGAAATCACTTGTTGCAGCAAGCACTGTAAGCAGAACTGTGTTCATAACATTCCGAGCCCTTCATACCCATCATAGCCCCCTAATTATCCCCATCTACTGAATTCTATATATCTACTATGACTGTCTCCTCAACACCTCATCCTGGTGGATTTTGCATAATGTTGTTGTTGAGAAGAGAACACTTGTATAATTGTAATACGCTTTAAATATATGGTAATACAAAGTAAAAGCACTAAATAAATTAAAATCATTCTGGTAGGTTTTCCTCTACCTTTACAGAGAAACACTGGAGCTGGTCCATCAGGTTCTTGGTCTCGCTCACTGTAGGAAGTGTCTTCTTCCATATATGATTGATTGAAGCCACTGTGCTTATTGGAACCTTGAGTGCTACAGAATTTTTTTCTGTAACCGTCCCCAGATCTGTGCCTTGATAAAATCATGTCTCGGAACTCTACATTCAATTGACCCCTATGAATCTGCACTCCCCAGGGACATAGTGAATAATTTCTGGAAAAATGACAAAGCCTACTAATTTCAGACAGAAGACATAAAGGTCTGTTTTATGCATATGAGAGAAATAATCAGGATGTGACCGTAACTCAAAATGAAAACAAAATGAAGATTGAAGCTACAGCCTATAAATCTAGTGATTGGAAGTTCAGATCATTTGAATATAATTAAATTGTTACAAATTGATGCCCTAACACATATATCACAAACACACACACAGTATCATTTCAAACAAGACAATGATTAATTCATAGTTTATATGGGTCTCCAGGCAATGTGTTTTTCAGCTCACTTCACCTGTGATCTTCAGAGTCCTCAAGTAGTTCAACTGGTTATTGTTACAGAACACTTACAACTGTCCAATTACAGAAAAGATTGGTTCATCAGTCGCAATTCCTTGCATTTTTAGTAATCTGTTCAGCGAGTGGCAGCACTGTTGATTGACAGCTGATGGTGAAGCTGACATCCACACAAACGTATCTATTTCAGTCACTTCTCTAGGCTTCAGGAGAAGAAGAAATTGTATATTCCCAGCCTTTCTGTGTCTGTGCTGAGAGTCCCATACGAGCACACTTTTACCATTTTGCATGTTAATTGCCAATCTTACCTTACTATGCCTGGTTAGTCTGTACTCTTTGCTTGATGGACAAGATGGTGGAGAGTGACGGGGGCACAGAATATCCTATGATGATTGGTCGGATTGCCTGTCAATCAAACTGATTGCAATGGGTCAGTAACTTAGGCCCAATCCCAATTCTATTTTTGTACCCCTACCCTTTCCCCTTGGCCCTTGAAACAGAGTGTGAAAGGGAAGGGCTTAAAAATTTACCCCTACGAAATGGGACACCACTACAATACCTGCACACATCATCATATGTCATCACGATCTCTTGCTTCATATGAGAGCGACGATCGCGACTGCTGTAGTTGTGCCAGTTGCGTTATTTTTTTGGTATTTATCTTCAGGAAATCACCGAAGGCAACGATATCATGTTATCATAACAATATAATGTGGCAATAAGCTTGTAACTGTACTGTGCATTTACACCGTGGCCATATTCATCTATGTAAACACACAAAAACAATATTAACATGATACATCATATCATCATCATATGTCATAGTATGTCATTTTTTCATCTTAAAAATGTTGCCAAACTTCGACATAAGCTGTCAATGTCTGACGCGGAAAAGCTTATTCATGCTTTCATGACCTCTCGGTTAGACTATTGTAGTGCGTTACTAGGTGGTTGCCCTATTGGTCTAATTAACAAACTTCAGCTAGTTCAAAATGCAGCTGCTAGAGTGCTTTCTGGAACAAAGAAATATGATCATATTACTCCAGTTCTTTCATCATTGCATTGGCTCCCTATTAAATATCGTGTAAATGTAAAAATTTTATTGACTACCTACAAAGCCCTGAACGGCTTAGCTCCCCAGTATTTGAGGGAGCTCCTGGTGTATTATAGCCCCTCACGTCCACTACGCTCAATTAATTCTGGACAATTGATTATTCCCAGAATATCAAAATCAACTGTAGGCGGTAGATCTTTCTCATATCTGGCACCTAAACTCTGGAACAGCCTTCCCAGCACAGTTCGGGAAGCAGACACACTCTGTCCGTTTAAAACTAGATTAAAGACACATATCTTTGCATTAGCATGCACATAAAACACAAATGCTTTTGAAATACAAATCCTCTAAAGGATTGTTAATCTGCATTATTTAGGGCAACCGGAGCCGGGAACACTTCCCAAAAGACATTATAATTTGAACGGCATCTGCGCTTATGTTAGTCTTTTTTCTTATTCCCGAGGTTTCCATAATCCTGGACCAGGCCGTATTCTGAGCAGCTGCTGTGGTGGTCACGGAGGAGTGGAGAGTATGAGATTGATTCCTGTAAGACCCAAGTGACAGATGAGTCTTCGCATTGATTCTGAAGGGCCAGCCTGTACACCAGCCGGTGACCTCTCCCCCCTGCAGCTTCTCCACGATGGACGTCCAACGTTCTCCAGCCTCCGGCTCCTAGACTGCAGCTCTGCACAAGACGTTTGGCCATAGGATAAATGGTCGTGCCCAACTGAGCCTGGTTTCTCTCGAGGTTCTTTTTCCCTTCACTCGGCTTGCATGCTTCGGGACCTGTGAAGCTGCGCATTGATGGATTTGCTCTTCAGTGTTTGGACTTTCAGCAGTGTAAATAAACCACACTGAACTGAACTAAACTGAACTTAAACTCTGAAAACTGGACTGACACTGTTTTAATTTACTATAATCTTCTATTTTAAGCTGCTTTGACACAATCTACATTGTAAAAGCGCTATAGAAATAAAGATGAATTGAACTGAAAATTGATACCAGACACCGTAAAAAAGGTCATTCCCAGCCACTAGACTTTTCTGACAGGGTATTTGAGTGTCACTGAGTGACAGAATGTTTTGGGACTGCTATACAGGAGTTATTATTAGGGAATATAGATAGCGAAATTTAGCGATTTTTATTTTAGCGGGTTTTTTAAAAGCATGATGGTAAAACACGAACACTGTTATGAATGTATTAAAACATCTGCTTGTTTGTTGTAAAAATTCGTAATAATGACAAAAAATACTAATTTGTGCATCTCCTGACTTTCATGTGCAGCCATGCTGCCGTTGCAGATGGTGTATTCTGGGAATTTTTCTTGCCCCTTGGTTTCGAGTGTGATCCTGAAAAATTTTCCATTTGAAGGGGTATCTAGCCCTTCCCCTTAGCCCTACGCCTTCAAGCTAAAGAGAATTTGGACACCCCTACCCCTTCACGTGAATGCGTAAAACGAGGAGTAGGGGGAAGGGCTAAGGGGTAGAATTGGGATTGGGCCTTAGACTTCATGTTTTGGTTTGTTCTCTAACATGCACTGGGACTTCCTAATCAGGAATTGTAGGATAATTGTTTTATTGCATATTATATATTTTACACTCTTGTAAGGATTTTGGTATGAAAAAGAAACACTTTGCTGTGTAGCTAAAATGTGATTGCTATCAGATTGAATGAGGGACCTAAAAGCCTGCACCATCTGGAGTTTCATGACTTCTTTACATTGGTTAAAAAAGACATGATTTCAAATTACATTTTTTTTCTTTCTGCTCTTTATAAGGAGATCAGCCCATGAGAAGGATGGACACAACAACGTCAAAAACCACAGAAAGACACAAGGTGAGTGACTGGACATTTTATTAGCTGAATATTTTTCAAGTATTAGTTTGTAAATAACATTCTCTGCATCCTAATTTCATAATTTACATTTCAGTTTGCATTCTCAGAATCTAAAACTCTAAATTTGAATTGTTTTGGTGATCATTGGCAATGTGAGCTTTGAAAGACTAGTTTTTGTTAAGCAACTTGTTGCTACATCATTTTAAGTTCTGTTTTGCATAGTTTTAACAAGGTTATGGCTAGAATAATTGTTTTTACTTTAAGGTTAAGTAGTCATAGTAAGAGTAATGCTTATTTATCCAATAGGTTAAAAGCAGGGCTTCTGGATCATCAGACATCAGATCAAATCAATATCTACAACAGCAAAAAAATGAACAAATAATGCATCTATTTCACAGACTTCATCTTGGAGACGGACTCCGTAATACATTTAAAAATGCAGATGTTCTTCAGATAAATGAATATTCATTACAGTCCCATGAGTCTTGTGCTGAAAAAGAGCTAATTCAAACTTTCATACAGAAACTACTGATGATGAACTACAGAGCAAGAAACATAAATGTTACAATTAGAGATGAGCAGGAAGGAATACAACAAAAAGACAGTGATTTATTTGATGAAGAGGGTAACATTTTTGATGATGCTTATAACACATCTTTGTCATTGAGAGGAACAAGTCAATGTGAGCGAATTCACCCGATGGATGTTCAGATGGCTGTGTTTCATTGTGCTGATGGTCTCCTGAAGCAGCTGATGGTCACTAAACTGTCCCAGTGTCAGTTTGCTTTGCCTCTGCTTGTTCCTGATCAAGAAACGCAACAGATTGAGTTTCCTCTCTGGACATTCAGACAAATCAACAAGAGCTGGAAGATCAGAAACACCAACAATGAAACCATCAGTCAAACCCAGCCGATCTACAAGGCACAAACTCCAATGGTGTTTTTCTTCAGGTTTGGCTCTGTGTCTTCATCCAAGTCTCAGCTAATGAACAGTCTGATCAATGAGAAACACAACACGTTCTTCCACAGGAACTGCCCAGGCAGCAGCAGATTCAGAGTCCTGATGGATGGAGTTGTGGAGATTGCCTGGTTCTGCCCATCTGGAACAAATGATGATAATTTCACTGACTGTGTGGCCTTCTGTAATCTACATGGAGATGCAGGAGACCATGAGAAACAGTGGAAGATCCTCACTGAAATGGCCTCGGTCAATGTGCTTCTTCTACAACAACTAGACAGAAAGGACAGACATGCAGAAAAGATCCAAAACCTGTACAGTGAAGAAAAGCCACTTATTTGTCTTCTTTCTGCAGATAAATGTGCTGTAAATAAGATGAGGAAACGTAAATATAAGATTGGTCTAAAAGACAGAAATCAGTCAGAAGTATCTGAAGAACTCATGAAAGCTATAAATGATTGTCTCTCCGAATCATCTTCCACTTTCAGACTTGAAGATGTATCCAAACACTCAGACATCAGAGTAGATGAGGAAGATGATGAAGACTGCAGGAGAGGAAGAGCAGCAGCACAGCAGATGATCAGTTTACTGGAGAAGAAAGAACTGACAGAAATCAAAGACTCATTTCTGCCTCATCAGGGGAAACTGTGGCATCAGTGGAGTCAGAAGAACAAAGAACTACATCGACCTCAAGGAGATGATATAGAAATAGTTACAAGTAAAAAAAAAAACAGAAATGAACACAATTCGACAACAACAACACAAACTTCAAATCTGTGAGTTTATGAAGCTATTATTAAATGAAATCATGTCAAATGCTGAACGGGAAAAGTTATTTTTCCTTAAATATCTAACAATTCTACTGGATGAATATACATCAGCTGATCTTTGTGCTTTACATCACAAATATGATAAAGCATGGTCAAACATAATAAAACTGAAGGAGAATAATGATAAATCTGAAAAATTCAAAGCTCAAGGCGTCAAACAACTTAAAGCTGAACAAACAAAACTTGAGAGAATATCTGAGGATCTTCAAGCTGCAACTTTTGGTCTGGAGCACATCATGAGGGAGATCGGTCAGATCTATGAATCATGTTCATCTGTGAAGGAGAACAAGAAAGACCTGCCGGTTCACTTCTCTTCTCTCCCGAGTCTCGCAGCAGAGATGATGATCTCTGGGTTTCCACTGGAGCTGATGGATGGAGATGCTGCTCATGTTCCTCTGGTCTGGATCTCTGCTGTTTTTGATGAACTCGCCCAGAAACTGGGAGACCAGACCAGAGTCTTTGTGCTGTCAGTTTTAGGGATCCAGAGCTCTGGGAAATCCACCATGCTGAACGCCATGTTTGGACTCCAGTTTGCAGTCAGTGCTGGCAGGTGCACCAGAGGAGCTTTCATGCAGCTGGTCAAAATGTCAGAAGAGATGAAAACACAGATGAACTTTGACTATATTCTGGTTGTTGATACTGAGGGTCTTCGTGCTCTAGAACTGGCTGGAAGATCAACAAGAAGCCATGACAATGAATTGGCCACATTTGTTGTTGGTATTGCAAATCTGACAGTGGTCCACATCTTTGGGGAAAACCTATCTGAGATGCAGGATGTTCTTCAGATTGTTGTTCAGGCCTTCCTGAGGATGAAGAAGGTGAAACTGGATCCCATCTGTATGTTTGTGCATCAGAATGTTTCAGACGTCACAGCTGGAGAGAGAAACATGGAAGGTAGAAGACGATTGCAGGTGACGTTAGATGAGATGACAAAACTTGCTGCTGAAGAGGAAGTCTGTGATGCTGAACATTTCAGTGATGTCATTAGATTTGATGTTCAGAAAGATGTGAAATATTTTGCTCAGCTCTGGGAGGGCAGTCCACCAATGGCTCCGCCAAACCCAAAATACTGTGAGAATATTCAGAAGATGAAAAACACCATTCTTTTAAAAACTTCTAAGACTGGCTGTCTTACACTCACACAGTTCAAAGAACGTGTTGATGATCTATGGAAAGCACTTCTGAATGAAAACTTTGTGTTCAGCTTCAAAAACATTCTTGAGATTGCAGTGTACAGAAGACTGGAAACCAAGTACAGTGACTGGACCTGGAAACTCAGAAGTGCCATGTTGAAGACAGAAGAAAAATTCTACAACAGGATTGCCAATGGAAAAGATGTGGAAGAATCAGACCTGTTGGCTGAAATGAATGACACAAAAGAAGAAGTAAAAGCATCTTTGGTGACATTCTTTGAGGAGGACAAAGACAAAGAAATTCTGAGTCAATGGAGAGCAAGATTTGAGATCAAAATTACAGATCTCCATGATGACCTCATAAAAAAAACAAAGAGAAAACTGGATGAAGTGATTCAACAGAAAAAAGCAAGAGAAAACCTGGATGTCAAAAAGACAGAGTATGAAAATAAGCTTTTCTGTCGGAGTAAAGAACTCGCTTTACGATTTAACGATCACGAAAGAAATGAACAACAAATGAAATATGAGTTTGACTCAGTTTGGAGCAGATGGATAGATGAACTAGTCCAAGACACTTCTCCAGTTCAAAACATTGACTTTTGGAAAGATGTCACACAAATCCTGTCAGAAAACCATCAATTGACTGATCTGGAAGAGAGAAAACAGGTGAAATTCTATAAACAGATTAACTGTCTGTGTAATTATTCAGATTACATTATGCTGAAACGGATTGTAGATCTCTCTGATCACGACCAGTCTCTTAAACAGGCAGATGCAAGCTCTGAACATAAAGAGCAAGAAGACATGCCTGTCAAACAAAAATCTAAATCAAAAAATGTACAGGCGAGACAGGATGAATCACAGAACAATGACCTGTTACCTGAAGATCATGATTCAATCAGTGTTATGATCCCAGATGTTATTGAACAGACCAATGAAATACTTAAGCGAGCACAAAAAGCAAATCTAGGCTTCCACCACAGCTATATTCAAGAAATGACAGCATGTGTTCAAGAACACATCAATCAATTTCATAATGAGAACAAGAAATGTAAGCTGAAGAAGGAGTTCAGTTTAGATCTTTGTCTGTTTGTGTGTGACCGAGCACATGCCACATTTAATGCCCTTCACAATGAATTTAAGAATGCAAATGATCCAAGAATTTATCTTGAGAGGCAGAAACCTCAGTATTACAGCGTCTTCAAGAACTACTGCAAAGGAGCAACAACAACAACCATATTTGGTAAATTCATGTGCAGTGAACTTGAATCATCCATTTTGCAGGCAGTTTACAACAAAACTGCTATTGAGTTGGCGGACCTGGTGAGGTCTGATTTACCAGCATTCAATGGCAACAGATCAAAACTGGAAAAACACATTCTGAAAACTCTTGCAGAAGAGGAGATTTTTGAAGAGTACATGAAGTACATCCATGATCCCAGAGATTACTTCCAATATTTCATTAGGTGTGAAGTCAATAAGTTCATCGATCAGCAACAGCAAAAGGTCCTCACTACATTCAAAAGCAATCTCATGCTCAAAGTACAGACTGTGACCACAGCATTGTGTAAATCAATAGAGGAGGTCAAGAGAAACAGTGGAGATGCCGACAAGTGGCAGAAAAGATTCACTGAAACTCTCAGAGATGAGCTCAAATTTACAGGGAACTCATATGTAGACCTCAGTGAAATTACTGACTTTGATTTCCTGAAGAACGTTTTAATGGAAGGTTTGACACCAAAGATCTCAGAACTACAAAATGGGTTTAACACCATTAATGGCATAAAAATGGAAAAGTGCAGGGAGAAACCAGATGAGCTTCTGATTGATCACTTCTGTCAGTGCTGTTGGGTTCAGTGTCCGTTCTGTGGAGTCACCTGCACAAACACCATAGAAAACCATCCTGGAGATCACAGTGCTCCTTTACACCGTAATACTGGACTAACAGGGATGAATTACAGGGATACAACAAACTTGTCTATTGACATCTGCACATCAGTAGTAGCAAGTGATCGATCTTTTTATACAGATTCCCCAGATAAGAAAGTCCTCTGGAAGGAATACAGAAAGGCAGGAGGAGTTTTTGAAAAGTGGAGCATCACCTCTGATCTCTCTGAACTGCCCTACTGGAAGTGGTTTGTGTGCCGATTCCAGAAAGATCTGGAAAAATACTACAGTAAAACCTTTAAGGGCTGTGGTAAGATACCAGGTGAATGGAGAAAGCACACAAAAGATAGAGCAATACAGAGTTTAGAAGAATACATCTAAAGTAATCCATTAAAATTAGCATTTTTTCACATTCTCAAAGTGACAGAAATAGCTTTTATAACTAGCAGATTAAAGTTTGTGTATCATGGAAAATATTTGTCTTTGCCTTAATGTACCAAGAGTCGAATGGCTCAAATCTTTTGGAAATGCAAGTACAGAATGTGGAAACAAGACCGTAGGGGAAAAGAGGACCAAACGAGTTGGAAAATGTTTTTGTACTTTGAATTCAGGTTTCAGTTTTGCGCAGTGTAATTTTAAACTTGATTACATTTTTGATTAACGCTCATTATTATTCGATAGGTGACCTCATTGTTTCTTATTCTGCATTAAGTTTTTGTTTTTGTGCGATATAATTTTACACATTTATAATTTTTAGATTTATGCTTATTATTTTTTGATAAGTGACCGCAACACTTTTGGTGGAAATTTGATTCCATACTTAAAGGTGCAGTATGTAAGTTCGACACCCAGTGGTTGAACTAGGTATTGCACACCTTGTTGAAAACAAACACAAGCGCAGGTTGCCAGATTGACGCCATCAACAAGAGCGAACCTGACTATTGAGCCTAAAGACTGATTTAAGTTGTGTTCTAACTAAAAGCGACGGCACGTGATAGAAGGAATATTTTTCAGATTTATTCGAGTTTTGTCCTAACCAACACCTGAAATTTATATTTTAGAAACGGCTTTTATTTCTCACAGGTGAACACCAGAAAACTGACAATGATCCCCTCAGGTACATCTCATGTGCTTTATTCAGTGTTAAATGCTAACAATGTGAGTTTGAATGCCAATTTACATGACATTTATTGCCATACTACTGAAAGCAGCAGCAGATAGTTCACCTCAGATCTTGAACATAAAATAAACCAGTTGAAATTGAACTTTAGATCTGTGACTCAGTGCAAACCAACACATATCAGTGATCCAGCATCTACATTTAATAATGTTAAAGAGGTTTAATATGTATTAATTAGATCATAAACCTTACCATTTCGTTGGAGTGCAGTGAGTGAACTATTCTGTGCTTCTGAATGGCTGTATTTAAATTTCTGTCATGTTTCGTGTGGTGCAAACAGCCAAATTCTTGTCACGTAGCGTGTTGTTAGGACACAGGGTTGCAATGTAACCTGCTCACCTAATGTTTACGTTCGTAATATTTATATTATTTGCTAATTAATAACCACCTCATGTGGAACTCTGAATCTGCGTCTCATTTCGGAGACTGTTACTGTCCACCGGAGGTCGCATTTCGGTCACGGACATTTTAACGCACATTTTCAAAGCAGAATATCTGACTTCAGCACTGTTTTTCAGATAAACAAGAATGTTCACTTAGCATGTTTCTGAAATATCTGCAAACATATTATGGTATTTTTATGCTTTAGAAGAGTCAAAAACTTACATACAGCACCTTTAAAGCCTACCGTATGCAAATACATGTCTTAAACATAGGAACGCACACCAGCGCTGCCATACAGCCTCTGTCCACAATGCTTAGCAACGTATAGAAAACAATTTAAAGTTGTGACTCTGCAACCTTTAGTCTCCCTGCCTCTCTCGTTTTCAAAATAAGAGTCCCACATACATATTAATAATAATAATAAAAAAAGCTTCGGTAAAATTAAAAATAAGACAAAAAAAAAGATAATTGTTGTAATCTCACTTGAAAATGCAGTGTCCAATCAAACACAGCCTGGGACATGCATATTAATGCTCTTGTGTGCAACATAACAGTCTGTGTTTTGTTCCGATTGTCTTGATTTTCACCAGGATTTTACACTCATGGGATTTACAGGAGAAAATAATGTTTGACGCTCACGGTATGGCCATTTCCATTTACTGAACACTTATTATTCAGCTATGCCTAAGTGTATCCAGATTTCCATTGTATGGCACATTTAATCATCCTTTATTTTAATTCAACTTTTGTGAACATGTTACTTGTTACAGAGCTGTGATCAACTAGATTTACTTTGAACTGTTTTATCATCGGTCTTCAGTTTAATTTTCTTCTGTCATTTCAAATAAATTGTAAAAAATGTTCTACCTTGTAAGTGTTATGCATTTCACATTCATACTAACACACTAACCAGGGAAAGTGTGGACAGGACCACTCTGTGACAAGAAGATCCATGTGCAGCTTTTATTCTAAAATAAACCCACACTACCACATGCAAAAGGGACAAAACTAAATGTAATCCAAAATCAAAGAGTCTCTAAATCCACAAAAATCAGGGTCCAACTACATATATAAAAAAACACATAAAGCAGGGCACAAGTGGAAAAACAATGACAAGAGGTGATCCAGAGAGTCCATAAGTCCATAGTCCATAAGTTATTGGGTTTCATGGGTTTGGTTTGATGAGAAACTGACATGGAAAGTTGATTTGGATAAAATAAAAAACAAATGTGCAAAATGCTAGAAGGGATACAGCTGCTTCCGGAAGTTAATGAGAATTATTTTATTTTATTTGAATTGTGTGTGTATATATATATATATATATATATATTTATATGTCTTTTATTTTGATTATATCTTATTAATGTCTACCCCCACCCCAACCCTAAACTTAACCCTCACAGTAATGTAAAAAATACTGTATCCTACTGTATAGCTGTATCCCTTCTAGACTTTACCCTGGAGATTGACCCAGCCCAGCAGACACACAACGTCATAAGACAGTAATATTAGGTTAGATTTAAGTTGCCAGCGTCTAAGGACAATGTTATTTTCATGTCCAATAATGATGTGAAATGACGTTGATATTTGGTTGATTTTAGGTTGTTGGAAAGTAACCAAAATCCAACGTCGAGCCAACATCTTAAACCAACGTCATATTGATGTCAAATGCTGACATTTATTCATCAGGTATGGCAACCAAAATTCAACGTCTGATAGACGTCATAGTGGTAACCTCCATACAACGTCAAGCTGTAACATCATTAGACGTTGATATTTGGTTGTTTGTAGGTTGCGTTGGAAAGTAACCAAAATGAAACATCTGTCCGATGTTGGACACTGATGTCAGCCTGACATTGGGTTCTGACGTCAACCTGATTTTCATATCCAAACAGAATGCAACGTCCCGCGACATTGGGGTACAACGTCAATCTGACATGTAGACATCCTGTGCCTGCTGGGAGTATGCCATCATTAACTTTCTGATACTTAAAGGCATTTCTCAGTTTCGACCTGCATTGATGACACTGGTGATTTTGTAAATGCACAGCAGATTCTCAGCTTTGATTCTGTTGCTGATGTCTATACATTCATAATCAAAACAGATCTCATTACCCAGTAAACATGGTAAAGTCTAGAAGGGATACTGCTGCAGATACATCAAAATAGCATAATTTTTGTGACATTGTACAACAATGATTAATATTTTTATATTACTGTGAGGGTTGGCTTTAGGGTTGTGGTAGAAATTAATAAAATACAATTAATG
>CAIGQV010000904.1:775831-802473 GCA_903798115.1 Danio jaintianensis
ATTAATAAAATACAATTAATGGGTAATTTATTAAATAATATAAATAATTCTCATTAACTTCCAGCAGGGGGCGGCACGGTGGCTCAGTGGTGTCACACTGTCGCCTCACAGCAAAAAGGTCGCTGGTTCGAGTCCCGGCTGGGTCAGTTGGCATTTCTGTGTGGAGTTTGCATGTTCTCCCCGTGCTCCGGTTTTCCCCACAGTCCAAACACATGTGCTATAGGGGAACTGATGAACTAAATTGGCCGTAGTGTATGAGGTGGTTCATTCTGCTGTGGTGACCTCTGAAATAGAGACTAAGCCAAAGGAAAGTGGATGAATGAATGAACTTCCAGCAGCGGCTGTATCCCTTCTAGCAACAACCAATCTCCAGGTACAAAATCAGTACATAACCAGAATGCTGGGAAAGGGATGTAAGAACTATATCACATCAGGCAATTACAGGACAGGAATAAAGTCTCATTCTTTCTCCATTCCTCCATGTTGTTGTTTTTTGCCAAATGTTGATCTCAGACAGCAGAATTTAAATTTTAAAGGGGTGGTCCACTACGATATCATATTGTAAACTTTAGTTGATGTGTAATGTAGCTGTGTGAACATAAACAACAACAGTGTAAGATGCTCAAAGTTCAATGCAAAGGGAGACATTGGCTTTTACAGAGTTAGCTTAGCAAAGCCTACAGCGAACGAATTTGGGGACTACAAAAAAATACATCCGAGCCAGTGAGATCACAAACGCTTCAGGTTACGTGCATTTACCACGTGCGCACACCCTGCGCAGCAACGGGGCATAACATTTTTATTTGTTTAAATTTATCTATTACATGCACAGTTTCTAGCAATAATGGTATGTTGAAAACAACGGGAAATGCTGTTTGGCACTGCTAACAATTTAGCTACAAATTCATATTTATCAGTCAAGCCGCTGTAAACAGCCACAATCTTCTCCAGCACTGCAGAAATTTTTTCAAAATTTTTTTTTTCTCTGTTTACACAGTGCTAAAGCACACGCTTGTAGAGGGGTGACGTGGTGACGTGGAGCCGATCCGTGAATCACAGCACATTATGTTATCTGGCCAATCAGAGCCTCTTGAGGGCGGGCCTTTCAGAGGAACTGGGAAATATGACGCTGGTTTTCATGTTAGAGTAGCTGTATATAATCAAAGTAAGATTTATGAAAAAATAGCGTGATTTTCTACAATTGAAGCATGAGCACACATTGCTTTGCATCTTATAAACACAACCAAGCCTTAAAAATACATTCTGGACCATCCCTTTAATAAAGTCCATATACAATAGTCAATAAACATTTTAGGAACATTTACACAGATTCAGTGATTATTTACAGATGGACTTAAAGATCCTGAAACTGATACAGGAGCAACAGTATACAGTATTTCTCAATGAACGATTATTTTATGTTAAGAAAAGAGTAACTGATCACATCATTACACTCTTAAAAATGTTGGGTTGCTGCATCGAGTTAATTTTTTTTAGTCCAATTTAAATTAAATTACACTTTAAAACCCAATGGTTGGATGGCATGGTGACTCAATGGGTTAGCACTTCTGCCTCAGAGCAAGAAGGTCATTAGAGGTCATGAGTTAGTCTATTCTCAGTGCTGGGTTGGGGCTGGAAGTACATCCGCCACATAAAACATATGCCAGAGTAATTGGTGGTTCATTCCACTGTGGGGACTCCTGATAAATCAGGCACCTAGCCAAAGGATAGTGAGTGAGTGAACCCAATGGTTGGGTTTGTCCATATTTGACTCAATGCTGGATTACAACAACCCAGCATTTTTAGTGTATAAAGCAGAATTACCAACCAACCAACCTTCTGTCTCGCTACAATCCAACCCGCTCTTTAAGATCTCAAAACTCAGGGCTGCTGGTAGTACCTAAAATAGCAAAGTCGAGTAAAGGTGGTCGAGCCTTTTCATTTATGGCTCCTAAACTCTGGAATAGCCTTCCTGATAATGTTCGAGGCTCAGACACACTCTCTCTGTTCAAAACTAGATTAAAGACCTATCTTTTTAGTAAAGCATACACTCAATGCATTGCATAACGGTATGATGCATGAATGTGCTCCACGCAGGTTTTGGCATCTCGTTTATATACACTATGAACAGCAGCTACGCTAATTATTCTCTTTATTCTCTATTTCCACCTGGGGATACTCATCCCGAGGCCTCCAGAGACTATGCAGTGCCACTAATGCAAACCAAGACCTGTGAAGAGATGACCCCAAGGTTTCCATAATCCCAGACCAGGCCGTATCCTGAGGAGCTGCTGTGGTGGTCATGGAGGAGTGGAGAGAAAAGGACTGATTCCTGTGAGACCCCAGTGAAAGACGAGTCTTCACTGACGTCCAGCGTTCACCAGCCTCCGGCGCCTAGACTGCAGCTCTGCACAAGACGTTTGGCCATAGGAGAAATGGTCGTGCCCTACTGAGCCTGGTTTCTCTCGAGGTTTTTTTTCCTTCATTTTCGCAAATTGGTGAAGTTCGTTCCTCGCCGCTGTCGCCACTGGCCTGCATGGTTCGGGACCTGTAGAGCTGCGCATCGATGGATTTGCTCTTCAGTGTTTGGACTCTCGGCAGTGAAAATTAAACCACACTGAACTGAACTGAACTTAAACTCTAAAAACTGGACTGACACCATTCCAATTCACTATAATCTTCTATGTGAAGCTGCTTTGACACAATCTACATTGTAAAAGTGCTAGAGAAATAAAGATGAATTGAATTGAATTATTGCCAAATTATTGGCTGTACAGTGGATAAAGCAGAAGAAAATAAAAAATGTGGTCATTGTATTAGATTGCTATTCATCATTTGGAAGTAATAGATCAGGCAGGTCATCATTTAAGATGGTTGTTATAAATGAGATATTCCATATAATATACGTTATAAATGTTTTGGGTAAATGCTTGGTTGTTGTAACCCAATGTTAGGTCAAATAAGGGTAAACCCAGCAGCTGCATTAACAAAAAAACTTTAATTTAATTGAAACATTATCCAATATTCAATTTGTCCATATTTGACCCAACGCTGGGTTAAAACAATATTTTTTTGAGTGTACTCATGCATGCACAATCAGTATGGCATATAGATACAGTGGTATAACAGTGAACTTAATACAAAATACATACACTAGCTGCTGGGAGGAGGCCCACATGAAATATATATATATATATATATATATATCAGTGAATTTCACCTTATTTAGTCAATCAAGAAGGTAAAACACCATGACATTACCTGGTACATTAGTGAATACATCTGGTACGCCATGCGATGAGGTTACTAACTTTGTTAAAGAAAGTAAATGATATAAAATACGTATGATGTATATTTTATTTAATATGTTTAATTTTTTTAACACGCAAACATACTCCATTCCAGTCGGTGGCGTTAATGCACCGGTAAACTCGGTTGCCAACCACCAGCAATAAACACCAAAGAAGAAGACGCGAGTAAACACCAGTAGAAGAATAAGAAGAATACAACACGTAGACAGATGTTTAGACTAAACGGTTTAATATTTATCGAATTAAATGATTAAAAGTCACATTGGTAAAATGTCTTAATATTTTCACGTTGACGGCATCTCTGTGTACATATACTGTTACTGTTTATCGACCGAGCGGTAAGAAACACCTGCACTACATCATATTAACGTAACAACGACACTAATGATTATACATATTAGAAATAATTAGCACCTTTAAACCTAAACATGTCTCAGTCGTTAAACCAGATTATTTGAATGTGATGTTTATGAAAGCTGCTGTATTTCAGTTGATCATCAATAAACACACAGATAATGTTCACAGACATGGACTATGAGCTGGAGGAAGACAAACTGTGAGTATCCCGAAAATCATCATCAAATTACCCACAGAATGGTCATGTTTATTTATTTCCCTGCTGAAAAAACCAGCTTAAACCAGCCATAAGCTGGTTGGCTGGTTTTAGCTGGTCGACCAGCCTGGTTTTAGAGGGGTTTTGGCCATTTCCAGGCTGGTCTTAGCTGGTCAGGCTGGAAAATGACCAGCTAAAACCAACTTGACCAGCCTGGTTTAAGCTGGACATAGCTGGTTTAGCTGGGCTCCCAGTCTGGCTAGGCTGGTCAAGCTGGTTTTAGCTGGTCATCTCCCAGCCTGACCAGCTAAGACCAGGCTGGAAATGACTGGAAACCAGCCTGGAAATGGCCAAAACCCCTCTAAAACCAGGCTGGTCGACCAGCTAAAACCAGCCAACCATCCTAGGCTGGTTTAAGCTGGATTTTTCAGCAGGGTTAGCACACAACGTGTGTCTTTAAGATGTATCGCTTGGTCTAGAAAGCATCTGCTGTGACTGAAGATCCGATAAACATCATGAAAAATACTACAGTAGTTTGTAGTAAATACTATGGTGTTTTGGGGCTATACTGTACCTTGGTAAAGTTAAGTTCACTCATTCGTTCAGTTACAACTTGTAACATGCCTCCTCACCATACTTTGAATATTCGGTCTGAAATCACACGTATGACTTCAAAACAACACTATTTCGGCTAGTTGACTGTGAACAATGTTGTATTTTGTCCTTGGCTGCTGATATGAATTCACTAGGCTATTAAAATGTGCAAAGAATAGGCTACTTCTCTGAAATTAGCCTATATTTTTAAGGAGAACCTCCGAATGTGTGAATATAAAGCCAACTTCACCCCAATGTAAAGCATATTATACTGTATAAACGTCATGACAAATACTACAGTAACCTATAGTAAATACTACAGTTTTTTTTAAACAAACCTTCGATAGTAAAGTAAGTATATATAATAGTATTTAGGGTGGCTTAGTGGTTAGCACTGTCGCCTCACAGCAAGAAGGTTGCTGGTTCGAGTCCCGGCTGGGTCAGTTGGCATTTCTGTGTGGAGTTTGCATGTTCTCCCCGTGTTGGCGTGGGTTTCCTCCGGGTGCTCCGGTTTCCCCCACAAGTCCAAACACATGCGCTATAGGGGAATTGATGAACTAAATTAGCCGTACAGTGTGAGTGTGTGTGTGAATGAGTGTGTATGTGTGTTTCCCAGTACTGGGTTGTGGCTGGAAGGGCATCCGCTGCGTAAAACATGCTGGAATATTTCGCCGGCGACCTCTGAAATAGAGACTAAGCCAAAGGAAAAAGAATGAATAATAGTATTTATAATGATTTGTTACTGAACACTGCAGCATACTGTAGTATTAACTGTAATATACTTTAATTGTGTAGTAGTGTAATATACTCTATACCAACTATGCACTTACCACAACAGATTAGTTTAAATGCTTACTGTAAACTGCTGTAGTATTTGATCATATGGGAGGTCTGTTTTATGAACATTGTAAATTCTCAACATTTAAGAACATATTATGAACATTTTAACATCCTGAGGGAGACAAAAGTATTGCATTTGCAGATGAGCAAATAAATATAGGACTTGTACTAGAAATGGTAAAAAAAACAAAACAAAGTTAAATACCTTTTAAAATAGTGTTTCATTTTATACAGATGCACTCCCATATAAAATCCTCAAAATAAAATATAAAATCAGTATCACGGTGGCGCAGTGGGTAGCACGATTGCCTTACACCAAGAAAGTCGCTGGTTCGAGCCTCGGCTGGGTCAGTTGGCATTTCTGTGTGGAGTTTGCATGTTCTCCCCGTGTTGGCGTGGGTTTCCTCCGGGTGCTACGGTTTCCCCCACAGTCCAAACACATGCGCTATAGGGGAATTGGGTAAGCTAAATTGTCTGAAGTGTATGAGTGTGAATGAGTGTGTATGGGTGTTTCCCAGTGATGGGTTGCAGCTGGAAGGGCATCCGCTGCGTAAAACATATGCTGTATAAGTTGACGGTTCATTCCGCTGTGGCGACCCCTAGTTAATGAAGGGTCTAAGCCGAAAAGAGAATGAATGAATGAAAATATAAAATCAACCTACTTATGAATGCTATCCTAGTAGAGCTATTCAAGTCATTTGCAGAAATTGTATTCATATCACAAAGTACTTACTCCTGACCAGGATAGGTTCACTATGGTAACTGACTCTAAGTATGAGTTACCTCCCTTTTGAAAATGGGCTTAACTTACTCTGCTTTCCCAGGTTTGACATACCTCCTATTATTGAGGTAAATTGATTATATATTCACACATTCAGACTTTCTCCTTAATAATATAATTTCAGGAAAGTTTTCTTTACCAATTCTAAACAGTGAAATCATATTAGCAGCCAATGACTATCACAGTACAGCATTGTTCACAGTGTATATGTTGGTTTGAAGTCATACTTACATTAAATTTCAGACCCAATAATCAAAGTATAGTGTGGTTAACAATATAGGGAGCGTTAAAATGAACGAATGCACAAATATAAAACCAACTTTACCTCAATTTTGAAGAGAAAACCCAGAGTTTTTCTCATTTCAGGGTTAACATATTTAGAGTTTTCACTTAACTTGCTTTCTGAAACAGGTCCCAAGTGTGTGGGACAGATAGAGCTCTGTTTACAGTGCATCCGGAAAGTATTCATAGCGCTTCACTTTTTCCACTTTTTTTATGTTACAGCCTTATTCCAAAATGGATTAAATTAATTTATTTCCTCAACATTCTACACACAATCCCCCATAATGACAATGTGAACAAAGAGTTTTTGAAATTGTTGCAAATTTATTAAAAATAAAACACCTGAAAAATCACATGTACAGAAGTATTCACAGCCTTTGCTCAATACTTTGTTGATGCACCTTTGGCAGCAACTACAGCCTCAAGTCTTTTTGAATATGTTGTATTTGTATTTGGGAATTGTTGCCCATTCCTCTTTGCAGTACCTCTCAAGCTCTATCAGGTTGGATGGGAAGCGACGGTGTACAGCCATTTTCAGATCTCTCCAGAGATGTTCAATAGGATTTAGGTCTGGGCTCTGGCTGGGCCACTCAAGGACATTCACCAAGTTGTTGTGAAGCCATGTGCTTTGGGTCATTGTCCTGCTGGAAGATGAACCGTCGCCCCAGTCTGAGGTCAAGAGCACTCTGAAGCAGGTTTTCATTCAGGATGTCTCTGTACATTGCTGCATTCATCTTTCCCTCTATCCTGAGGGAATATGTCTTCCAGTTCCTGCTGCTGAAAAACATCCCCACAGCATGATGCTGCCACCACCATGCTACACTGTAGGGATGGTATTAGCCTGGTGATGAGCGGTGCCTGGTTTTCTCCAAACGTAACGCCTGGCATTCACTCCAAAGAGTTCAATTTTAGTCTCATCAGACCAGAGAATTTTGTTTCAGATGCCTTTTGGCAAATTCCAGGCAGGCTGCTATGTGCCCTTTACTAAGCAATGGCTTCTGTCTGGCCACTCTACCATACAGGCCTGATTGGTGGATTGCTGCACAGATGGTTGTCCTTCTGTAAGGTTCTCCTCTCTCCACAGAAGAACGCTGGAGCTTAGACAGAGTGACCATTGGGTTATAGATCACCTTCCTGACTAAGGCCCTTCTTCCTCGATCACTCAGCTTAGATGGCCGGCCAGCTCTAGGAAGAGTCCTGGTGGTTCCAAACATCTTCCACTTACGGATGATGGAGGCCACTGTGCTCATTGGAACTTTCAGAGCAGCAGAAGTTTTTCTGTAACCTTCCCCAGACAATTCCTTTGTCTTCATGCTTGGTTTGTGCTTTGACATGCACTGTCAACCCTGGGACCTTATACAGACAGGTGTATGCCTTTTCAAATCATGTCCAATCAACTGAATTTACCACAGGTGAACTCCAATGAAGCTGCTGAAACATCTCAAGAATGATCAGTGGAAACAGAATGTACCTGAGCTCAATTTAGAGCTTCACGGCAAAGGCTGTGAATACTTCTGTACATGTGATTCTTCAGGTGTTTTATTTTTAATACATTTGCAACAATTTCAAAAACTCTTTGTTCACATTGTCATTATGGGGGATTGTGTGTAGAATGTTGAGGAAAAAAAATGAATTTAATCCATTTTGGAATAAGGCTGTAACATAAAAAATGTGGAAGAAGTGAAGCGCTATCAATACTTTCCGGATGCACTGTATTTGTGTAATATCTGACTGCCATTTCATTGCACACTTTACACAATCAGTTGCATGTACTGGACAGTAATTCAGACTGAAAGAGGTCAGACATGACTATTTCAAATCATGTACAACAAGCTCTTTTTTTCAAGCAGAATATTGACAGAAAGAGAAACCTAGAAACATCTAGCGTTGAAAATGAAGATAATGAGGCATTCTGTGTGTGTGTTTCTCTGTGTATGTCTGTGTGTGTGTGTGTCTCTGTCTGTCTGTCTGTCTGTCTGTTTGCGTGCATGGGTGTGGGTGTGAGATGATGATGATGAGGATGATGATGATGATGATGATGATGTGTGTGTGCGCGCAGTGGTATTCCTACAGTTCCTGGGACAGTGACTCTGAAGAAAGACTCCCAGAACCTGATAGGGATCAGCATCGGTGGAGGAGCTCAGTTCTGTCCCTGCCTTTACATCGTCCAGGTGAAGCGCTCACACACTGCATCCGCCATCACTCAAACACTGTGCTCTTTTAGCCCATCATTGAGCCTTTATTCACAAAATGTGTGTAAATATATATTTATTCGGTCTTTAAATTAAAGATCCCATGAAATTTAAGTGCTATATGTTAATGTTAAGGATATCTATTAGCTATTGGGCTATAACACAGTGACAAAATTCACATTTAGAAGATATAAAACTGTATAAACATGTAAAGCTGGCAGTTTGTCTCTTCCGCCTGATTGGATCAACGATTTTTTTTTGACGTCACCTCATACTTCAGTTTATCATCAAATCTTCTGACCAATCAAATGCTCTCTAGTGTCTGACAAGCCCTGCCCCCTTCTTCTCATTGGCTTTTTATTTGATGCGCTTGAGCTTAACCACTCTCACTGGCAGAGCTGTGATAGAAACAAAACACTATTGGCTGTTTTTTTTTTTTTTAAGGGGAGGAGCTACTGTATGCCCCGCCCTCTCTTTCTTGTTTCACTTGAGATTACATCACACATCCAAACATGCACATTTCAAAGCACTTCAGGAGAATGATTATCATCGCAGGATATGTTGTTTGGTCAGTCATTAATGGTGTTTTGTGTTGTTCAGGTGTTTGATAACACTGCGGCCGCTCTGGACGGGACTCTGGCCGCCGGTGATGAGATTACAGGAGTGAACGGCAAACCGGTGAAGGGGAAAACTAAAGTAGAGGTGGCCAAGATGATCCAGGCCGTGCAGGTACAACACACACACTTTACTGTGTTTACACTTTACTTAACATTCGCAATTATTTACGTCTTAGTGTTAGATTAATCAGTATAGAGCTGCATGAGTGAGTAGTTTACATTTAGAGGCCATATTAATGACAATATACATTTATTTTATTCATATTATTCATATATATTCAAGATTTTCTTCTTATAGGTTAATTATGATTTTAAGGTTTAAGTTTGCCTTTTAGGCGTCACGGTGGTGCAGTGGGTAGCACGATCGCCTCACAGCAAGAAGGTCACTGGTTCGAGCCTCGGCTGGGTCAGTTGGCATTTCTGTGTGGAGTTTGCATGTTCTCCCCGTGTTGGCGTGGGTTTCCTCCGGGTGCTCCGGTTTCCCCCACAGTCCAAACACATGCGCTATAGGGGAATTGGGTAAGCTAAATTGTCCGTAGTGTATGTGTGTGAATGAATGAGAGTGTATGGGTGTTTCCCAGTGATGGGTTGCAGCTGGAAGGGCATCCGCTGCGTGAAACATATGCTGGATAAGTTGGCGGTTCATTCCACTGTGGCGACCCCAGATTAATAAAGGGACTAAGCCCAAAAGAAAATGAATGAATGAAGTTTGCCTTTTATCATCTTTAACTAAAGTCTATAAACGTTTTATTCATTGTGTTTAATTTGTTGTTGTAGTTCATGTTTAGCAGCGAGTTGAGATGTTTTATTTCACTTGATATATACATTTTTTACAATAAATAGGTTTGTGATGGTTTTAATTTCGTTTTTTTTTTTGTTTAATTATAACCAAACACACAAATCTGCTCATATTTGTTATGATTTTTAAATGATTATTACCACTGTGAAGTGTGTGATACACATTGTGAAGTATGAATTTTGATTAACTTAAAGCTGCAGTACTGTCATTGGTTTGACTAGAATTGCATTCATTCATTCATTCTCTTTTCCGCTTAGTCCCTTTATTAATCTGGGGTCGCCACAGTGGAATGAACCGCCAACTTATCCAGCATATGTTTTACGCAGCGGATGTCCTTCCAGCTGCAACCCATCACTGGGAAACATCCATACACACTCATTCACACACATACACTACGGCCAATTTAGCTTGCCCAATTCACCTATTGTGCATGTGTTTGAACTTGTTGGGGAAACCGGAGCACCCGGAGGAAACCCACGCCAACACGGGGAGAACATGCAAACTCCACACAGAAATGCCAACTGACCCAGCCAAGGTTTGAACCAGCGACCTTCTTGCTGTGAGGCGATTGTGCTACTCACTGCACCACCGTGACACCCTCTTGACTAGAATTTATGATTAATAAATGGAAAGGAAAGATCAATATTATATTATTCTTCAGGATATACACTTTTTACAATTTATTTTAAAGGGATAGTTCACCCCAAAATGAAATTTCTATCATTATTTACTCTCCCTTCAGTGGTTCCTAACCTTTGTGTTTCTTTTTTCTATTGAACACTAAAGAAGATATTTAGAAAGATGTTGGAAACCTGTAACCATTGACTTCCATAGTATTTGTTTTCCTACTATGGATGCCAGTTGTTTCAGGTTTTCAGCTTTCTTCAAAATATCTTAAATATCCCTTTACTATTTAATATTACATCGAATAGTTGCATTTAGTTGTACATTCTTATGCTCTCATTTGAGATTCAACACTGTGAAACGTTTTTCAGATATAAACACATTCATCTTTAATAAGCGCTAAATAAAAGCTTTGTGATGTTATTAGTGTATTTTTGGATCTGATGTGAAATCACACATAAAATGCAGAACAATACAGGAGCAACAAGATTATTATTATAATATCTGAGCTGATAATAGTGTGAACAAGTTAATAAATGATCATGTGTAGATGTCTCCAGTGCAGTTACACTGTTTTTCTATCAATAAATCAGATGAAGATGCTTTATTTGGCTGTTATTTGGTCATATATAGGTTTATTTTAATTTAATAAAAGTGTGTTTCCTCTGCAGGGTGAAGTGGTGATCCAGTATAATAAACTGCAGGCCGACCCGAAGCAGGGCAAATCTCTGGATATCGGTAATAAAGATAATCTGAGTACAGTAAAGCCTGATCAGTGTGTGTAAATGCATGCAGATTTAGTGTGAAATCACTTTATTTCTTAACAAATTTCAATTTTATTTTATTATTTTTACTTTTTTTAAAGGGACAGTTCACACAAAAATGAAAAGTCTGTCATTATTTATATTTTAAACCATTTTTTCTGCTTTTTGGATATTAAAGCAGATATTTTGAAGAATGTTGGTTAGCAGGCAGTTAAAGGGACAGTTCACCCTAAAATTAAAGTTACCAAATATTTTATTCTCCCTCATGTGGTTTTAAACCTTTATGAGTTTTGAAACCTTTACAAAAGAAGATATTTTGAAGAATGCTGGTTTTCTGGCGCACATTGACTTTCATAGCATTTTTTGTTCCTATTATTGAAGTCAATGCAAACAAAATTCTTCAAAATATCTTCCTTTTTGTTTAACAGAAGAAAGAAACTCAAAAAGGTACTGTAGGATGAATAAATGATGACAGAATTAAATTTTTTGGGTGTACTGTCACGTTTAGGGTAAAATTTGATATCTATAGTACGCTTGTCTTACTATAGAAGTAATAATATATACAATCATATTGGTTTGAAGCAGCTGTTATTAAGTAATCGCACTTATTTATTCTAACCATGGATGTTTCAGATGACCTTAATTGTTGCAGTTCCTTTAGTGAGCACAAGAGGGAGACGTAAACCTAAATACGCACATCCACACACACACACACACAACCACACACACTTAAATGCTTCTGCGCTTTCAGTTTCTCAATGGCTTTTTAAGGATTTGATTTAGTAGTTGATGCCTTGTGGAGAGGTATTATATAGCAGTGTTATTATATATTAATATTATTAGTGTTCATAATAATAATTGATATTATATCATGTTAATCACAACAGTTTGTAACAATTACCTAGTTACACAAATGACCAAAAAAGCATGACAGCCATGAAAAACAGACAATTAATCATCAAAGCCCTGAAACACAATTAACCTGAATAATTTCTTAGACCCTTAATCATCAGACAAATATCATAATCAAGACATTTGTAACTTGATGGTTAATAATTGATGACAATTTCATTTTTAGGTGAACTATCCCTTAATTTCTGTCATAATGTGGTTGAGTGAATCTTTGAGTTTCTGCATTTGACAGAGTGTGTGTATGTGCGTGTGTTTGTGTGTGTTTATTGCTGTTTGTATGTGTGTGCGTGCGTGTGTGTGTATTAGTGCTGAAGAAGGTGAAGCATCGTCTGGTGGAGAACATGAGTTCAGGAACTGCAGACGCTCTGGGACTCAGCAGAGCCATCCTGTGCAACGGTCAGATATTAAACTCAACTATATTCACTACATCATTCATTCGGCTTAGTCCCTTATTCATCAGGGGTCCCCACAGCAGAATGAACCGCCAACTATTCCGACATATGTTTTACACAGCGGATGCCCTTCCAGCCACAACCCAGTACTGGGAAACACCCATACACACTCATTCACACACACACTCACACACTACGGCCAATTTAGTTAATCCAATTCAACTATAGCGCATGTGTTTGGACTGTGGGGGAAACCGGAGCACCCGGAGGAAACCCACGCCAACACGGGGAGAACATGCAAACTCCACACAGAAATGCCAACTGGCCCAGCCGGGACTCGAACCAGCGACCTTCAGTGATAACCACTGAGCCACTGTGTCGCCCACACAGTTTATTCCCTATAGTTTATAAATATTGAATAAAATATGACCATAACTCAGAGTTAAACTATCATAAATAATTATTCTTGATAAAATAGAATTACAATCATTACAATGAACTGTGCGTGCATGCGTGTGTGTGCGTGTGTGTGTTGCAGACGGTCTGGTGAAGAGGCTAGAGGAGCTGGAGAAAACCGCTGAACTCTATAAAGGTGAGAAACATCCGCTGTTGATAATCTCCTTCTGCATCTGACCGTCAGTCTGTGCTGTGCAGATAATCTGAGTTTGTGTGTGTGTGTGTGTCTGCAGGACTGATGGAGCACACCAAGAGGCTGTTAAGAGCTTTCTACGAGCTCTCGCAGACACACAGAGGTAATAATCATTCATTATAAGCTGCTATAAGGAGTTTCTACTGTAGAATGTTGATTTTATTCTCCACAAACTGTTTCTTTTGTCACTATACACTCGTAAAACATCCCATTGGAGATCAGATTCTGCAAAAATGTGTCTAGTTATATAGTTAAAAGCATTTTATGTAGTCAGATTCCAAAAGTCAAGTACTTATAATTAAACTACTTTTTAAAGGGCACCTATTGTGCAAAAATCACTTTTATAAAGAGTTTGAACACAGTTGTGTGTCAGCAGTGTGTGAATATATCCAGCCTCTAATGGTAAAAATTAATTAATTCAAATTTTTAAAATCAGATTTGATAAAACATTCGTCCTTTATATGATGTCATCAGAAGGGGTAAAGCCCCGCCCACTAGTGAGCATCTCTCCCTCATTAGCATAAACAGCCCTGAGTGAGAAGCAGCCATCCATTAGTGACCATCTCTCCCTCATTAGCATAGGACGTTAGTCTTGTTTTTGAATCTGCCACTATGCTGACACACAGGCGTTTGTAGCCCCGCCTTTTTTTGAAAAGAGCACAATCTCATTTGAATTTAAAGCGACAGTCACTAAACGCCACAATTAGGATCAAAGCCTAAAAGGGTCAGTTTCAGAGAGTTATAAAACATTATTTGTGTGCTATTTTCAGCTGAAACTTCACACACACACACACACACACACACTCTAGAGACATCAGAGACTTACTTTACATCTTGTGAAAAGAGGCATAATAGGTGCCCTTTAAAATACCCATAATCAGACTACAGTTACTTTATGCATAACATGATTACGTTTTATTCACACAATGGCAGTTAATTGTTCAGAATTCATTGATTCTCATAACTTTTCTCTTTTTTTATGTTGTTTTTATTGACAGTTACATGTTTTTTTAGCTAAAATTATTGATATTGTAGTGATTTTGTTGTGAATTTCACATTTTCAGTAATGTTTATTGTAATGTTGCTGTTTTCTAAATGTACTGTAATTGAAGTGAATGTTTTAAACTCATCAGATGTGATTTAGTTGTATTCAGTGTTTCAGCAAACAGTAACAGCCTATATTAGTGTGAGTATTGACTGTCCATCATTGCACTTTAAACAGAAGCTGCTGAGGCTCTTGATGCTGATAAAGATGAAGATATTTTTTTTTCGATCGGTCAAAATAGCACAACATTATCCTGCTTCAATATATGTGACATCAAGAGTTAGCGCAAAAGTAATCTAAATGTAATCCAAAAGTACTCAGATTACATTACTATAAATGTCTACCATATGTTACCATACCGTACATATCGGGTATCAAATAAGGGTTAGCACAAAAGTAATCTAAATGTAATCCAAAAGTATTTAGATTAGCATAAATGTCTACCATGTGTTACCATAGAATACATTTGTGGCATCAAATACAGACTAGCACAAAAGTAATCCAAAAGTACTCTGATTACATTACCATAAATATCTACCAAGCTTTACCATACCATTTATAATGTATGGGGCATCGAATAAAGGTTAACGCAAAAGTAATCTAAATGTAATCCAAAGTAGTTAGATTATATTGCTATAAATGTCTACCATATGTTGCCATACCGTAAGATATGGGCATTAATTAAGTGTTAGCACAAAAGTAATGCAAAAGTACTCATGTTACATTAACATAAATGTATATCTTAGGCTACGTTCACACTGCGAGGCTTAGTGCTCAAATCAGATTTTTTCTCAGATCTGATTTGTTTGCACAGCTGTTCACACTGCTGTTATAAATGTGACCAATATCAGATTTGCAGTGTGAACAGATCATGGTCCTAAACTGACCCGCATGCGCAAAAGTAGTTATGGACAGCACAAAATGTCTAATTATGCACACAATGTGTTTACTGTATGAAGCACGTTGTCAGATCATGCTTATATGATTATTGCCCTTTTCACAGACAACCGTGGTGTATTTCATCAACTGTAAAGTGTTGTTCTGCTACTACTAATGTGTATTTAGGCATTTGAAATCTAAAATAAGTCACTTGTGATTGAAAACACTGATCATTTATGATTTATGACAACTCTTCAAGGGTTAATGAGCAGCCGCAGACTGAACTGTGAAGGCGGAGTGTCTGCAGCACAGAATGATGACGCATGTCGCTCAAAGATTATGTAAAAGTCACATGAAATCCGACATAACCGTTCACACTGCGCTCGCATTGCAAAACATCAGATCTGTGTCTGATTTAATACCACATATGAAAGTGGCACACATCTGAAGTGAAAAGATCAGATTCCATGCGGTTTGGGCTGTTCACACTGTCATTACCTGAGTCACATCAAATTTAGGCCACATTTGCCTGCAGTGTGAAGGTAGCCTAACAGATTATATTACTGACTACACGTTTTGTCGTGTAAATTGTAATCAGTAACTGTTTATATTTCATAAGTAATCCTCCAGCTCTGTACACCAATAATAACACACCACCTCTTAATATATCCTGACCTGATATGTTTGTTTTCCTCCGTCAGCGTTTGGCGATGTGTTTTCCGTCATCGGTGTTCGTGAGCCGCAGGCCGCCGCCAGCGAAGCCTTCGTGAAGTTTGCAGAAGCTCATCGAAACATGGAGAAGTTCGGGATTCAGCTGCTGAAGACCATCAAACCTGTAAGAGACCAGATCTCAATGAGTTTGAGTTTACCCACACACTGCAGAGTAAATGTGGCATGTACAGTTGAAGTCAGAATTATTCGACCTCCTGTATATTTTTCCCCAATTTCTGTTTAACGGAGAGAAGATTTTTTTCCAACACATTTCTAATCATAATAGTTTTAATATCTAATTTCTAATAACTGATTTCTTTTCTCTTTTCCATGATGACAGCACATAATATTTGACTAGATATTCTTCAAGACACTAGTATTCAGCTTAAAGTGACATTTAAAGGCTGAACTAGGTTAATTAGGGTAAAGTTAGGGTAATTAGGCAAGTCATTGTATAACAGTGGTTTGTTCTGGAGACAATCCAAAACAAATATTGCTTAAGGGGAGTAATAATATTGACCTTAAAATGGCTTTAAAACAATTAAGAACTGCTTTTATTCTAGCCGAAATAAAACAAATAAGACTTTCTCCAGAAGAAAAAATATTATAGGAAACACTGTGAAAAATTCCTGAATCTGTTCAACGTCCTTTGGGAAATATTTGAGGATGAAAAAGAAATTGACAGAATGGCGAATGAACATTAAATACTGCATAACTAAAGAGTCTTAGCTTGTGATAAGCTTATTAATGCAACACATTTCAGAAGAGAGGGAACTAAAGGCAAGATAAATATTTACCTTACTACTAGTGGTGTAACGGATCACAAATCTCACGGTTCGAATCACATTATGGTTTTCTAGTCACGGATCTGACCATTTTTTGGATCAGCCAAAAAGGGGAAGAGACAAATGTCATTTGCTTTCCATTTATTATAGAAACTGCACTGCAAGACACTTTTGGTTTTAACAAACAGAACTGAGAAGCTGTAATTTCATTCAAAATAAAATGAAGAAATAATCAGCTGAATAAAAATAAACTGTAAAATATTCACTGTTACTACTACTGTTGCTGATAACGCTAAATGTAGACATCTAACATCCCACATTTATTTTTAGTCTCACCTTCAATAAATGATTCAGTTATTCACTCATAAATCTTCATCTTTCATTGCTAGATGATCATTTTTGAAGAATTATTCAGTGGCATATTTTTGATGGCTGGTTGTCGCCACCTATTGGTTAAATAATATACTTTTGTTTATGTGGAGCTTTATCAAACTCTCTGAGCTTTAAATGAACTGATGAAACTTTAGACGTTAATACAACTCAACGCATTAATCTATAAAGATACATCAGCCTTTATATTTCATGGCCGACTGTGATGATCATTATTATTTTCTTTTTTAATTTGCAAATTGGCTGATCCTAATACTGATTTCCAGTTGATTTCATTTTAAATAATTGTACATAGTTCAGCCTGTGATAAAGCAGATAAAAGTATATTCACATACTCATACTTTAGTTCATTTTCTATATTTAGTGTTTTCAGTATATAGAAAATATACTTTAAGTTAAAATGTCACCAATGATGCTGTCTAAAAGCTAAAGTGGCGATGAGGTCTTCAAATATATGGAAAAATGTCTTTTTAAAACCCTTAAGAGGTGTTGAATTTAACACACTATTCCTGTATGTACCCTGATTAAATACACAGCAAAAAATGCTTCTCTTACTTAATGTTTTTGTCTTGTTTCTAGTCAAGATTATATGAGTTTTTCCTTAAAACAAGCTAAATAATCTGCCAATGGGGTACGCAAAAGAATCAAATTGATTCAAAATTGAATCAAATTGAAGTCAAAATGATGAGCAAGATTATTTTGCATACCCCAGTGGCAGATTATTTAGCTTGTTTTAAGGAAAAACTCACTTCATTTTGACTCATTATTTCTGAAAACAACAGCATTTGTAGATATTTAGACTAGAAACAAGACAAAAACATCAAGTAAGAAAAGTATTTTTGCAGTGTATATGGTGAAAATAGAGTGCAAACACGACTGCCTGTGTAAAGTGAGTCAGTTAGTGTGATAAAACGTGATGAATTTAGCCTGTAACGTCTCTCTCTGTCCTCCAGATGCTGCACGATCTGAACACGTATCTTCATAAAGCCATTCCAGACACCAAACTCACCATCCGCAAATACCTGGACGTCAAGTTTGAGTACTTGGTATGAAGCCAGACCGTATTTATCCTACACTGTGGACTTATAATCAGTGATTTTTAGTGCTGATGCGTGTGTGTTATTGATCATACTGTAGACTTATAACATAACATATGGGAGATTTTTGTTTGTGTGTGTGTGTGTGTGTGTTTCAGTCGTACTGTCTGAAGGTGAAGGAGATGGATGATGAAGAGTACAGCTGCATCGTGAGTTCATTTACTCTTTACATGTCAAAATCACAATCACATGAAATCAGCTATAAATGAAACGATCGAGTGAGTCCTATTCTTACACTTTAAACCTGCTTAACCTGTTTATCAAGAAGGATTAGGTGTAAAAAAAAAAGCGTTTAAGCGTTTTCACATTCTGACTCCAATGCCTGAGTATTAAATCGCTAAAATGACTATAATTAAATGAAATATTCTTAAGAATTAATATGATGTGTTCTCTGGAAGAGTGTACTTGCATTGTGATGATATTATATTGTCATTCTGGCATTATATAATGACATAAAATGGTCTTAAAATGACAGTAATATCATTTATCGCAGTATATTTTGGTGCAATATATTGTAAAAATGAATATCGTGACAGGCCTATGCTGAATGCCTCCGCAGTTGTAAGTCGCTTTGGACAAAAGCGTCTGCTAAATGACTAATTGTAAATGTATCCATGTGTGTGTTTTAGGCTCTGGGTGACCCGCTGTATCGCGTCAGCACCGGAAACTACGAGTATCGACTGGTTCTGCGCTGTCGTCAGGAAGCTCGAGCGCGATTCGCCAAGATGCGCAAAGACGTTCTGGAGAAAATCGAACTGCTGGACCAGAAACACGGTGCGTGTGTGTGGAGATGCATCACAAAACCCATCACATGACCAGTGTTGAGGAAAGTTACTGATAAATGTAACCCATTACATTCTCGGGTTACTTCTTTTAAAGAGCCCCTATTACGGGTTTTTGAAAATGAGCTTCCATGTAGTGCGTAACACAGCTCTAAGTGAAGTGAAATATCCAGCTAAGGCTTAAATCTGAAAGTGAGCCATGTTTAAAACTATTGATTCATCTATAAAAGAGTCGACTCAGAATGGTTCGAATGAATCGCTGCCGCTGTAACGAGTCTTTAGCCGTGTCGGCGTGACTTTTATATGGAACTCAAGCCCCGCCCATTTGTTGCGCACGCAGACCCGGGAAAATTGAAACCCCCGGCCCCGGGCATGAATCATGTCGTGAAGACGCTGTGCTCTGAAGTGTGAGGGAAAGTTAGTGTTATTTTCCCCACCCAAAGATGAGGCTGTGAAGAGTCAGTGGTTGAAGTTTATTTTTGCAAAAATACCTCAGCGTTATCGCCCCAGCCTTGTGCTGTGTTCATGTCATTTTTCTGACGAGTGCGATTTGTTAAAGGAAGGATCAGAAAAGACTATTGATGTATGGAACTTTGTCAGGAACAGGCCTCCTTGTTTTCTCTAGCTTTCAAATTATGTATTTAATTGTGTTTTGTTACTTGTAACCGCTTGTACTGTATCTGGTTAACTCTTTATATTCTCATATCGCGTCTAAAGCCACATTGAAGATTTGTCGCGTGCCGCTTTGTTTATGGATTTAAATGCGTTTGTGAGCTCGCGTTCCACTGCCGTTTGTCGTTGCTATGGCCACCGTCAGCTGTTCCTACACACGTACGGCGGTCAAGTTTCAAAATAGTTCAGCTTTGCCACTGTGTGGAGTAATACTGAATGTGTGTCATGCTTAAGAATAGAGCAATATGCTGGTGTTTAACTGCATTGCTTTAAATGAAATTACGGGAGTTTTCCGGGAGAAATAACAAAACGGGAGGGTGGCGGGAGATGGGTCTGAAATACGGGAGACTCCCGGGAAAAACGAGAGTGTTGGCAGGTATGCTCACACATACACTCTGCACTCTGACTACTTCAATATTGTTGAAGCCCTGGTGGGCATTTCTCTCTGTGTAGTGCTTAACGCAGTCGACCAATCACAACAGACTGGGTCATCGGACCAATCAGCACAGATTAGCATCACGCTAAGGAGGGGTTTGGGAACAAATGAACCGCTGAACGAGTCATATGAGAGTCGTTGGGATAATTAGGTAAAAATAAATGCATATTATAAGACAATGAAAGTGTGTTTTGACCTTGCATGCAGATCAGCCTATTGTTGGAGACCCCCAAAACCAAAATATGACCCTTTTATAATGCATAATAGGGGCTTTTTAAAAAAGTAATTAAATTTGTTACATAGTTACTTCTTAAGGAAAGGAAAGTGTTACGTTATTTTGCTTAAATCTGTGCACCAAAGCAGTGAAGATTGCCATTCATTTAACTTAAACGTGTCTTTCTCATGTCTATGTTCAAAAAGTGGAGGCGACAGTTCAGACATTACAGGTTAATATAAATGTAACTGTTGAAGTATAGGTATAGTTTTGAATGGGGAAAAGTGTAACGGTCAATATGGCAAATGAAGCCCCGCCTACTAGTACAGGAGCCAATCATTGATCGCTATAGACTGATTATTCTATGGGGGAGGGGCTCGGACCAGACGTGTGTTTTGATGACAGTTTCTGCAGCTTCATTATGAAGCCTCTGGGATCAGCAAACACTCTGGAATCTCAGCGAATACTTCACTCGTATGAGAAATATATTCGCATAAAGCATGAAATCTCTACTTGTAAATGAACCAAATAGACTTGAAAACAAATGTTCTCTGGTTTTGTAATCTATTTGAAATTGACGCGTGGTACAGTCCGTCCTGTCAAACACACATCACATGACGGAAACTACACGAACACCTACAAACTTGTGAACAAAGAGTTGCTGTCATTTCTGGAGGAGATTTGGAATCAAGCATGCTTGATTTGGAATCACTTAATCCTCAGATGATTCATTCATTCATTCACTCACTAGTCTTTGAGTTTAATTGGAAATGTTTTAAACAAAAAAGTAATTAATGATGATTTAGTAATTTAAATCCCATCATCATGAAAAAATAAATATATAAAAGCATACTGAATCATTTACTCTGTGATTGAATCTTTTGAGTCTAATCAGTGTTTTGAATTAAAGAGTCATTTATCATTATAGAACTTTAATATTAAATATGATAAAGATATTTATAGATATGAGATAATTTATTAGGATTTATGCAGAGGTGCATCTCTCCTTCTGAAATGAAGAATCATTGATTTTTGTTCAATGAATCATTTAATTCAGAGATGATTCATTCATTCGTCATCACTGAGTTTAACTGGAAATGTTTTAAACAAAAGAGTGCAGAAACTTCATTAATGATCATTCAGTAGTTTAAATCCCATCACCATAAACAAACAAACATAAAACTCTAATCTAAAGTAAACTGAATCATTTACTGTGATTGAATCTTTTGAGTCTAATCAGTGTTTTTGAATAAATGTGTAGTTTACATTATAGAATTTATCATTATTGAATTAAAGATCCACAAATATATAATGTATTACAAATTGTTGAATATGATTATGTAAAAGTTCATTTCTCCTTCTGAAATGACATGATTCACTTTCGTTCACTGATTCATTTAATCCTCAGATGATTCATTAGTTCATTCACCATCAACAAGTTTTATTGGAAATGTTTTAAACCGAAGAAGTGCAAAAACTTCATTAATGGTCATTTAGTAATTCAAATCCAAACCCATAAACAAACAAAGTATGCTGAATCATTTACTCTGTGATTGAATCTTTTGAGTCTGATCAGTGTTTCAAATAAGTGTTGTTTATCTTTATAGAATTTCCAAGCATGTAATGTAATCATAAGCTTGGCAAACAGTTCTGCAGTATTTGATGTTTCCCCATTCAAACAGAATGCCTGAGAAGCGTTTCAGAGTGAATTGACTCGCATTAAAGGGACTTTTTCTTAACTATGATTCTTGTAATGCATTACCCCTAACACTGCTCAAATGTTCAGTTTAACATCTCTTCAACTCTCTCTGTGTGCTGTGCTCTTCAGTTCAGGACATTGTGTTCCAGCTGCAGCGCTTCGTCTCGGGGATGTCGCATTATTACGACGACTGCTACACCGTGCTGAAAGACACAGATGTGTTCCCCATCGAGGTGGATCTGTCCAGAACCATGATCAACTACAGCGGACAGAGCCTGACGTATGAGGACGAGGATGAAGACGAGACCGGCAGAGCCCAAAACCAGCAGCAGGAGGAGAACGGGGCAGAGAAACTAATAGACGATCAGTGAGTGAATCATCTGAGGAGTAAACGATTCAGTGAACAAAACCGAATCATGTCATTTCAGGAGGAGAAATGAGCCTCTGCCTAATCATATTCAATCACATATAATAAACTATTAATTTATTCATTATATATAATGTTCAAATCCTATAATGATAAACCACACTTTTATTCAAAACACTGATCAGACTCACAAGATTCAATCACAGGGTAAATGATTCAGCCTGCTTTGTGTTTGTTTTTGGGATGGGATTTAAACTACTGAATGATCATTTATGAAGTTTCTGCACTCTTTTGTTTAAGATATTTCCAGTTAAACAGTTAAAAAATTGATGACCAGCGAGTGAATGAACGAACTAATGAATCATCTGCAAATTAAATGATTCGGTTAATAAAAGTGAATCATGTCATTTCAGGAGGAGAAATGAGCCTCTCAATAAACATATTCAATGACATATAATAAACTATATATTTATCCATCATATATAATATTCAAATATTAATATACTTTACTATACTTTTATTCAAACACTGATCAGACTCAAAAGATTTAATCACAGGGTAAATGATTCAGCATACTTTGTTTGTTTATGGTGATGGGATTTAAACTACTGAATGATCATTAATGAAGTTTCTGCGCTCTTTTGTTTAAGATATTTCCAGTTAAACTCATTGATGATGAGCGAATGAATGAATGAATAATCTCTGAATTAAATGATTCATTGAACAAAAATCAATGATTCTTCATTTCAGAAGGAGAGATGCACCTCTGCATAAATCCTAATAAATTATCTTATATCTATAAATATCTTTATCATATTTAATATTAAAGTTCTATAATGATAAATGACTCTTTAATTCAAAACACTGATTAGACTCAAAAGATTCAATCACAGAGTAAATGATTCACCATACTTTAGATTTAAGTTTTATGTTTGTTTTTATGGTGAAGGGATTTAAACTACTAAATTAATCTAATTAATGGAGATTTTGCACTCTTTTGTTTAAACATTTCCAGATAAAGGGACCTGAAGGTGTGTGTTCAGGTGTGTTTCCGTGCAAACACACATTTCAGTCAGCAAATATGAGTTTAATTTATACATGAATTAATGAAGGATGATCTCATTATGGCTGAGAGAGAGAATCTAGAGATCAGATATTATTAACTTTTCTTATGTTATGCTGGAGAAATGCACAACTGTATAATCATATTCAACATTCTACAATATATCCAACATTATATCTATTTATTATTACATTTCACTAATGATAAATCACTGTTTATCTGATCTAAGACAATGCACAATCATTATTCTTATTAAATTAAAACTAAACCCTATTTGTTACTTGAAATGCACATTCACTGTAAACAGAAATATACTAATAACACACTTGTAATTTGTTTAAGTAAAGAAATATGTTTAGTTTTCATTTATTTTAACTTGATAATAAATAAAAAAGGGAATAATTAGATATATAGACAATAATAAATGATGACAAACAAGAACAACAAAAATATTTAACCATATTGTAAAAAAATATCCGTTAATTAACAGGTTTTGCGTTTCCTAATTCACAGATGTTCGACTTTTTATGTTGAAAATTCAACTCTGCAGTTTAACAAAGCGACTTTTATGCACATTTTAGTCATTTTAAAACAATATATTGTGTAAAAATATATATAGAGAGAAAATTAAGTCTGTAAAATAACAAAAACATGTGCTGGCTGTTTATTACCAGGGTTTTATACTGTAATGTACAACACCAACTCACAATATATCACTGCAAACTATTAAAAAAGTCAGTAAAAGTCACTTTTTTTACTTTTCAGCATCAAAAGTTATAGGAGGAAAGATCCCATGATGCAGTTCAAAAGCAGAAATAAATAAATAAATCAAATGAATCACAAAACACAGAAAACTGTTAATTTACCGCATTTTTTACAGTGTAAAATTATCATTTTAACTGTAAATATACAAATAAAAGCCTACAAGTGAAGAGTTCAGATGCAAAAACCTCTAAATATGCCATCTGAAATATTCCTCTGCAGTTTTTCTCAGCCTCCCATATTTGTTTAGTTACTTCACAGTGAAAGCAAGAAATATAACCTATTCATTCATTCATTTCGGCTTAGTCCCTTTATTTATCAGGGGTCACCACAGCGGAATGAACCGCCAACTTATCCAGCATATGTTTTACGCAGCAGATGCCCTTCCAGCTGCATCCCAGTACTGGGAAACACCCATACACACTCATTCACACACACACTCGTACACTATGGCCAATTTAGTTCATCAATTCCCCTATAGCGCATGTGTTTGGACTGTGGGGGACACCGGAGCACTCGGAAGAAACCCACGCCAACACGGGGAGAACATGCAAACTCCACACAGAAATGCCAACTGGCCCAGCCGGGACTCGAACCAGCGACCTTTTTGCTGTGAGGCCACAGTGCTAACCACTGAGCCACCGTGTCGCCCCATAACCTATTCTATGTCCTGAAAGTAACTACTGAACCGACACGTTCATTTTAGGAGAGCATGTCAGATGGTACTTGGAGGTTTTTGCATCTGAACTCTTCGATTGTATCCAGAGATGCTAAACTAACACTGGTCCAATCACAGAGCGCCTGGTTGCCCTGTGACGATACTCTAGAATACAATCTGTTACTATGGTGATGGGATTTAAACGCATAAACAAATATTATTAAAGTCTTTGGACTCTTGGGTTTCAGATGAACGAGACCTGAAGTCCAGTTATTGCTGATGGATGCATTTTTCTGTATTATTATTATTATTATTATTATTATTATTATTATTATTATATGCATTAAAAAGGTGTCTCTTTACTGCGGTTTGCCTTTGGAACACTGGATGAATGTCTTCAAGCTGTAAATGTCCAGATATTTCACTGTTTTCCTGCTCTTCTGTTGTGTTTGTTTGCTCTGGGGTTTGTGGGCTTTATTTATGTTGTGGGTGTGTAGCTGTGCTTTGTGTACTTGTAGAAAGACTCAAACATCTGAAGAAAAGTTATTTAAACCAAAAAATTGTTTGAGAGGGAAAACGAAGAGCAGTTGTGTGTGAGTAAAAGCACTTTTTTGTGAGCTTTCCTCATTAAAGGTGTGAGTTTCAGCAGTGTTTGTGGTGTTTTTTTTCTCTGATTGATTGATAATAATGTGATGGACTGAAAAGTAAAGTGTGTCTGAATAAATAATTATAAATAAAGTGTGTTTTTGACTTCCTGGTAAAACTAAAACAAATCAGACAGACAATCGTGTAGTTCATCATTTCAGATTTTAGCCTTTTATATTTGTTACTCTTTTATATATGGCGAAAAATTGTAGTTATTTGTCAATTTCATGAAAAACAAGCATACAATGTGTATTTTTCCTATAGCAGGGTGTCCGAGGGGTCTTAAATAAGTCTTAAAATGTCTTAAATTTCAAAACCAACATTTTTTTAGGCCTTAAAAAGTCTTAAACTCACTGAAATATGGTGCTGTGTGTCTTAAATCATTTTAAACAGGTCTTAATTTTCCTTTGTCCATGTTTCAAGAGTTCGCACTTAGATATTGTTTGATAATAGCAGGTTTGGCATGCTGTCCTGGGAGAGAACCCTGAGCTCGGAGATAATTGAGCCCAGGGCTCCCGCCTGGTCGATAAGCAATAAGGGGGTACGAGATTAGGTTGTTCTCGAGAGCTCCCCCTGGCAAAGAAGGAGAAAAAGGGGGAAGATGGGGTGGATGGGGGGTTTCTTCGAAAACAAAGATAAGGGAATAATTTTAGATGGGCTACTTATAGTGAGTTTGGACTCGTCTGATTGGCTTACTGATAATTACAGATGAGAGTCCAGCTGTGATCAATCAAATCACGTGCTCCTCTCGAAATTAGTTTGTGAAACTTCACAAAGCTTCCCAATCGGCACACCAACAATCCACATATAAAAATGTTTAACAAAAGTAACATTTATTAACCCTATTAATGATTATGGTTTAATTATCTTCCTTACATTTGTTTAAAAGTTCTCCATGTATTTATGAATAACTGTGTGTTGTGCATAAATTTAGTTTATTATAGTTTTATAAACTTGTCTTTAGGCTGCACGGTGGCGCAGTGGGTAGCACATTCGCCTCACAGCAAGAAGGTCGCTGGTTCGAGCCTCGGCTGGGTCAGTTGGCGTTTCTGTGAGGAGTTTGCATGTTCTCCCCGTGTTGGCGTGGGTTTCCTCCGGGTGCTCCGGTTTCCCCCACAAGTCCAAAC
>CAIGQV010000904.1:840598-868504 GCA_903798115.1 Danio jaintianensis
GCAGACGGCACTCTATAGGCTAGTTTTTAACAGCAGATGGCACTCTATAGGCTAGTTTTTAACAGCAGGTGACGCTCTAGGCTAGTGTTTAACAGCAGACGGTGCTCTATAGGCTACTTTTTAACAGCAGTTGGCGCTCTAGGCTGGTGTTTAACAGCAGGCGGCACTCTATAGGCTAGTTTTTAACAGCTGATGGCACTCTATAGGCTAGTTTTTAACATCAGACGGCGCTCTATAGGCTGGTTCTTAACAGCAGTTGGCGCTCTAGGCTAGTGTTTAACAGCAGATGGCGCTTTAGGCTAGTGTTTAACAGCAGACGGCGCTCTATAGGCTAGTGTTTAACATCAGATGGTGCTCTATAGGCTAGTTTTTAACATCAGACAGCACTGTTTAAAACTTTGTTAATGATTATTTTACATTCAAGTGATATTTGTATGGAATTGGATGCAAACAATGTATACTGTTTGCAAGACATTGTGAAAAAGTTGTATAATATTATACTATAATATTATAGGATTAATAGTGACAAAGGACTCTGAATGTTAGTTGTGTTTCTACTTGCCTTCCAGCATCATCAGGTCGATTTACCAGAATGGAGATGTTATGTTTCATTGAAGCTCTTCTCATGATTTTAGCAGCTCTTGTACAAGTAAGAGTTTCAGAGTTAATATTATTCATTCATTTTCTTTTCAGCTTAGTCCCTTTATTTATCTGGGGTCGCCACAGAGGAATGAACCGCCAACTTATCCAGCATATGTTTTACACAGCGGATACCCTTCCAGCCGCAACCCATCACTGGGAAACACCCATACACACTCATACACTACGGACAATTTAGCTTACCCAATTCACCTATACCGCATGTCTTTGGACTGTGGGGGAAACCGGAGCACCCGGAGGAAACCCACGCCAACACGGGGAGAACATGCAAACTCCACACAGAAACACCAACTGACCCAGCCGAGGCTTGAACCAGCGACCTTCTTGCTGAGAGGCGATTGTGCTACCCACTGCGCCACCGTGAGGCCCCGAGTTAATATTACAGATATAAATATTCATGATGTGCTCATTCTGCTCATTATTTCTGCAGGATCACTCGAGCGCCGCTACAGAGGAGCAGAGTTTTCCTCTGGATATGGCGCTGAGTTCAGTGGATGATCAATATGAGGGCTGTTCTGCAGAAATGGCGACTCTGGTAAAGACTGAATATCTAGAGAAGGAAAGATCCGCATCTGCTGACTTTAATAAAGCCTGGCGAGAAGCTGAAGAGAACTCTGTGAAGCCAGAGGATAACCTAACGAGGAATCATTCGATCGCCATTCACATTTACACCAATAAAGATGCAAAGGTGTACAGTTCATTAAACAGCGCGACGCGTACCGGCAAACACACGTACACCAACGGGACGTTTGCATGGCACTCACTTCACTTCCTGCTTACAGACGCCATACAGATCCTCAAGAAAACCCAAGATAAATGCTATCTAGCTTATCGAGGCACCAGTGATGAATTTGAGGTCAAGTCTGAAGAGGTCCGTTTAGGCTCATTTGCGTCCTCTTCTCTGGATCGAGCGGTCATTCAGGAGTTTGGAAATACGTCTTGTTTTGAGATCTACACATGTGAAGGAGCTGATCTGACCAAATACTCAAAGTATCCTGAGGAGAAAGAGGTGCTGATTCCTCCGTACGAGACGTTCAGAGTCGTGGCTGTGAGGAACCGGACGCATGAGAAGGATCTGTGGTGTGAAACTGTGTTTGCGCTGAACAGCAGCGGCTCCACGAGTGACCTGAACTGTGCTTTATTCAACACCGGACACCACACTGCCTTCTGTAAGCTGTTATTAATAATGCTAATGTTATTTTACTTAGTGTTTACATGCTAACTGATTAATTTGAGATTTATTTTTTTTGGTCCCGCTTTATATTAAGTGGCCTTAACTACATGTAAAAATATATATATCTGTTAATGAACAGTTTCTGTTTATTTATAGTTGTGAATTGCATTATGGGATGTTGATGTTGATCTCTGCTCTGTCGACTTTTGATGTTGAAAATTCAATTCTACAGTTGAACAAAGTGACTTTTTAGTAGCTTGAAATATTGTAATGTATAATAAATAAGTCTGTAAAATAACAGAAAATGTGCTGCAGTTTATTACAAGGTTTCTGTAGTGTAATATACAACACCAACCCAGACAATATAGCACTGCAGACTATTACACGTTCAGAAAAGTCACTTTTTTTTTTTATATATATAATTATTTTTTTCGGGGTTTTCACCTTTAATGGACAGGACATTAGAGAGTATTGACAGGAAAGTGGGGAGCAAAGAGAGGGAAAGGATCGGCATAGGACCTCAAGGCGGGAATCAAATTCGGGTCGCCGTGAGCACTGGAGTGCATGTGTCGACGCACTAACCACTACGCCATTGGCGCCGACAGAAAAGTCACTTTTTAGAGCTTTTAAAGGTTAAAAGTCCCATAAAGATCAATGTCCCTTAATGCACTTCAAAAGTATAAGTAAATGTGAAAAGATAAAAAACAGCAACATTAATCACAAAATACAGAATACTGTTAATTTACAGATATTTTTTACAGCGTACTATGTACTTGGATCAAAATATAAATACAATGTACTTACTGTGTTGATAATATACTGCAGAACACTTGTGGTGCTCTTGAGGTGGGATACGGGTAGGGTTAGGGACAATGTAGCTACCCGCCGGTTATTAAACAGTCCACGCTTCCCAAATACTGATGTCCATGCGTTTTATTTATTGAACACCATGAAAACTACAAAGATAAACAAACAAACCAAATGTTTCACACAAACACAATCAAAAGGACATAAAATAAACAATATACAAGCAATGTTTCGTTTACCGTGTTGGCCTGATAACCAGCTGTAGAATAATCAGGAGCATTTAACATGTGTCTGCATTGAGATCTCACTATGCTGTCCATACCGACTCTCGCAGGTTAAATCAATCAAGGAGAATCACATGACCTCCGACTCAAGGCAACCGGAAACAAGGAAATTTGTAACATAAACATACACCAATAAACATTCAAATAATGAAATACAAAACAATAAACAACCAAAAATACAAGCTGACCGATCAACGTCAGCTACAGACAGGTTTGGTGGTATGCATTGGTTTAGAATTGGGTTAAACTGTAAGGGATGGTCAACAGTAAATACAGATGTAATTACAGAAATTAATTAGAGATGCAATTACATGCATGTATTTAATCAATCATAAGTACAATGTAATAACATGCATTTACACAAATACATTGTAACTAATTATTAATTTGAGTGTAAGTGCATATTAGTTAAGGCCACTTAATATAAAGTCTGCTACGACCCTGGTCTAGGGCATCAAGGAAGTGACATAAAAGATTCAACACCACAAATAAAAGATGTTTTTAGGAAGCCCTTGGAGTTGGGTCTGTTTATTTATCTTTATACCTTGGAGAGAACCCACAGATAATGATACACCAAAATCTCACCTAACTGTCCAGCAAACATGCGACGTCAGAGAGACGTTCAGATTGTCTGTATCACATCTGTTAGGTCAGAACCCTTTTTGCAGGTCTACTGGATGTGCAAAAACAGTCTAACTAAGGCCCCGTTTACACTGCCAGTTAAATGTGACCCAATTCCGATGTTTGTATCATATGTGACACAGATCTGATCTGTTCTATGATCGCGTGAACACGAAAAAAACGCATGCATTCGGATATTCAGAGATCAGTTTCAGACCTCCTTCATATGTGGAAATAAATCAGATATAAATCGGATATGTAACAATGTGACTATCATGTAAACAGGCAGATTGGATTTATTGAGGCATTCCGTTATGTACGTCATTAAACTTGCGACAGTGTGGTACTTCTCCGTGGCTTAATGACGTAGATGGAAGAGCGTGTGTGTGCTCGTCCTAAAATTTTGGACCCACGGCTCCTCATTAAAGCCTGCCACAATTTGCTCCCACCAGACCTGAGATCTCTCTCGTACCCATAAATTCCTCTGAATGGTGGAGGACACCTTATATAAGCCATAGGCGCAAGCTGACGGCACTTTCCCTCCTCCTCCGCCTCAAAATCATTTTAAAGTTGGGTGAACTTCGCATGTTTCACAGAGCTAAAAGCAAGACAATTTCTTCCATCGTGGCTAGTGTGGCGCAGATGCTAGAACCCGCCTTTACGCATGCGCGATGTCATAAAATGTATGGCAAGTGTAAACGCATGAATCAGATATGGGTCACAATTAAAAGAACGTGTAAACGGACAGGCAAAAAAATCAGATATAGGCAACAAATCGGAATTGGGCATCAAGACCTGACAGTGTAAACGTGGCCTTATACACTTGTGTCTTTTGCACATGAGCGCTGTGTTTTTAAGATGCCATGTTACCTCTCTTGTACGTCTGTGGTTGTAATACAACCATCTCTTACAGTCAGAATTATTGCTTCACTGGAGGCGGGTTCGGGCATGCCCAGTTCCCTAGACTCCGCCCCCTTGTCAAGCCACGGCCAGAAAGTGAAATGCACAAAAAACGCAAACTCACGGTTGACTGAAAAGCAAATCAAAATGAGCGTTGCAATTGACTTGAGCAGTTTTGTAAAGGCAATACTGGAAAAAAAACATTTAGCAAATATATATATAAATTGCACTGCTTGATTTTAATTTGCAGTTCTTTATTTTTGTTTGCAAAAATTTATTTATTTATTTTTTGAGATTTGCATTATTTTTTTTACATTTTTTTGCTCAATACTTTATTTTTCATTTACAAAACTTTATTTTATGCTGCAAATATATATGGCTCTAGATTGACTCCATATCCTTTGTCTGATTGGCTGGAGAAGCAGCTGTCAATCTCGACTAGTGGACCAATGATGACACTGAAGCTGCCCGTGATTTAAATGAAACTCAAAGTGCATCTTTTGGAAATGCAAGCTCAGAATGTGAGAACAAGAGCGAAGGGGGAAAGACCGTAAGCACACCAAACACTCAAAAATGAGCAGAAAAACGGAGTTTGTCTAAATACATTTTCATTTTTGATTCACGCTCATTATCTTTTGGTACGTGACCTCGTTATTTTTTATTCTGCGTTTAGTTTTTGCATTTGTGCATTATAATTTTACAGGAAATGTCAGTATTTTGGTTTACACTTATTATTTTTCAATCCGCGACCTCAATACTTTAGGCGGGAATTTGATCCCAGGAAACACACATACACACTCATTCACACACACACACAATTATACACTACGGTCAATTTAGTTTTTCAGTTCACCTTTACCGCATGTGTTTGGAGTGCTTAAACTCTGCGTACCCGGTACCGGGTCCATGACATCATTTACTTCTGCATTCTTTAAATTTTAAAGGTCCGTACTGGCCCAATACCCCCATAAGTGGTTCCGTTCTCTCATCAGTTGGAATAGAATAACTTTAGATAGATTATGATAGAGACATTTTTCTTTTTTCCTATGATTACCGACATGTGCAGGAACCAACAAAATTAATTACAGCAACCTAGACCACACAGAACCTAAAAGGTACACTTTCAAATTTGAGTTTACAAAAAAAAAAAGCGCCTCTTTTGGAGGGGTTTATTATAACACAGACAACATATACAATTATTTTAATCACTTTCAACAGTGTTTTATGAAAATTCAAAGGGTTTTCTTTAAAATTATACCAAACTTTTGTATTTACACCTCTGCATGTGGATTTGGGAAGCTTTTGAATTTGGGTAGGCAAAATCCAGGCGGAAACCACCCAAAATAGCACTTGACTTTAAGAGGATATTATTTATAAAATTGTGCATTTTTTTTCAGTTGTGCTGTGCATTTACCCTGTGTAATTATAAATGCACTGCAGAGATTATGCAGGCCAGTGCTGTGAATCTGGACCAAAATGTCAAGTGTGGGCACCCAGTCCCAAATCTGCAAGTATATTTTAATTTATGTGTTTTCATACTGTCAGATACAGATGCAGTCATATATTTTCAGCATAAAGCGCATGCACAATTTTAGTCTTTGTATGGTTGTTTGAATTATAGGTTGCTTTATAAAGCCAAAAAATATATAAATGTATAAAATAAACATTTAATCGAGATAAAAGATCTTCATAAGCTTAAACTAATTCTAATTAAATTTTAAATCAATATATAACACACGTCAGACTGTCCAGTACATATTATTACAAGTAGAGAATACAACAAACAAACAAAAAAAAGCCAGAGGATTAAAATTGAATTAAAATTAAGAAAAAAAATATATAATGATGGTACAGTTTACTTGTCGATCTTGACTGTACAAATAATATTAGAGGTCTTGAGAGCTTTTTTGGTTCACATTTATATAACATATTGCAATACTGTTTGAATTCATTAATGAAATAAAAAAGAGAAATTGGTTTACCATCCGACCACTTCCTTTTGTGTATATCAGGATTTTCCCATTATAACCATTCATTCATTCATTCATTTTCTTTTCGGCTTAGTCCCTTTATTAATCTGGGGTCGCCACAGCGGGATGAACCGCCAACTTATCCAGCATATGTTTTACGCAGCGGATGCCCTTCCAGCTGCAACCCATCACTGGGAAATCCATTATAACCATTAGTTGAATAATATAAGTTTGATCCTTTTCTATATTGTAATCATTCACATATATCATTATATCAGACACACGACAGACTCTTATCAAGCAGTCTCCACGTCAGTGATGTCAACTGACACCTGTGTAAAGCTACTCAGATATCTCAATTTCATGAGCAATTTCTTCCTGCCTGGTCACTATTATACAAGCACAACTTCTCTCCTCACAAATATTTTATTTGGAATAACCAAAATATTGTATACTAAAACAAATCTCTTTTTTTTTTTTTTTCAACGCTGGTTGGAAGCAAATATTCGGCTTGTTAGTCAATTATTTAATGCAAATGGCCATTTATTAAATTATAAATAATTTCTTAATTGATTCAATATTCCCATCCCCCCTAAAGAATTTGCTGTTGTATTTGATGCTGTACCATCTGGAGTTATTAGGTTATTCCAAGGCATCCCCTATGCTTCTGTTTTTCCCCCTTTAGACCCTTAACTACTACAATGGTAGGAATGTTGTTTCTCGCCAACCTCTCCAAACAAATCAACACGCTCCTTATTTCTTAATGGGATTGCATTAGTTCCAAATGTTACTTTTTATTGGAACTCTTTTGTTCATGATATTGTTTTGAAAAAAATATGGCTCATCCCAAATAGCTGCTTAATTACAAACAAGATAAAAGAAGTTTCATTTAGAATTATTCGTCGTACATACCCAGTGAATACTCTCTTAGTAAAATACAAAAAAAGATATCGATACGATGTGTTCCTTTTGTAAGCAACACCCAGAGTCCCTAGTTCACTTATTTTGGCAATGCAGTTATTCAAATTTCCTTTGGAAAGATTTTTCCCTTTTTGTAATTGAGAATGTTGATAAAGACTTTTCCTTACTATGGGAAAATGTTTTGTTTGGTTTTGTTAATTATAAAACAGAAGCTTTACATAAAAAGAAAATAGATCTCCTTAATCTTCTTATCTTATTAACCAAATGTTATATACATAAAAGTAAATTTTCAAACCAAAAACCTGTTTTTATATATATTTTGCTTACTGAAATGCAGTATTACTTTGAAACTATTTCTATTACAAAAAAGGCTTTAAAAACAACTGAAATTTGTCAATTATATAATCTTTTTCTTTAATGTGTGATGTATATACTTCTGTTTGTTTCTTTTTTTCATTTTCTTTATAATGTACTGTGATTTTGGGGCGACGCGGTGGCGCAGTGGGTAGCACAATCGCCTCACAGCAAGAAGGTTGCTGGTTTGAGCCTCGGCTGGGCCAGTTGGCGTTTCTGTGTGGAGTTTGCATGTTCTCCCCGTGTTCGCGTGGGTTTCCTCCGGGTGCTCCGGTTTCCCCCACAAGTCCAAAGACATGCGCTATAGGGGAATTGGGTAAGCTAAATTGTCCGTAGTGTATGTGTGTGAATGAGTGTGTATGGATGTTTCCCAGTGATGGGTTGCGGCTGGAAGGGCATCCGCTGCGTAGAACATATGCTGGATAAGTTGGCGGTTCATTCCGCTGTGGCGACCCCAGATTAATAAAGGGACTAAGCCGAAAAGAAAATGAATGAATGAATGTACTGTGATTGTATATTCTCACTTTTCGCATAATAATAAAAATAAATAAATAAATGAAATAAAGCTACTCAGATCCTGCAGGTTGATCGTCGCTGATTCTGCTGCCACCACCGAGATGTGAATAAAGTAAACAGATGAGTAAAAACACAATCACTTGTATGCGTTTTCAAGTTACATTTAGATGATATCATGTCCGAGCAATATCTGAAAATACTTTTTAAAAATGGCGCCATTTTACGCGCTCATTCCACGTGAAAATCCCGACCCGTTAGTACGTTACGAATTAAATTAACTTTGTTATTTTCTACTGTGATTATTTGGGTACTTTTACAGTATTTTTAACCCTAGTGTGGTCTCTTACAATTATATACAACGTTATTTCATCTCTCCTAATATGTCAAAATTGTCTGCCTTCACTAAGACTGTAAAATAAAGCAGCACAATTTAAATTTAATTCTCAAATCTATTTTTCCTTAAGAAACAACCTCATCATTAATCACAAACTGTGACTGACACTGCTCTAGGCCGTCAAGGATGTAACATAAAAGATACAATGCGAAAAATTGGAGCTGGGTCTGTTTATTTATCTTTTTTTCCCCCTTTTTTTTTCAACCAAATAATAAAAGGCAGCCTATACATATAACACCAAAATGCCAACAATCTCGCCACTCTTCTAGGCGCTGGAGGCTGAAGAAGCTGGACGTTGTTGGACTTCAAAGGGTCCAGAGCATGTTCAAAAATGGGTTCGGAGTCAATCAGTCAAAATTACAAGTTTTATTTCACTTAAGCAGAAAAGAAACCAAGAGTAACATGTATCAGCGCTGGAGAGGTTCAACTCTGACTATTTGCTTTTTAACATCCTTTTTATATGTTCCAGCTGGTATTTCCTATCTGACTCCATCTTACATCACTGTTGCTAGGCAGATTGCCTCTCAGAGCATTCTTCCTTGACAGTTGACCTGACCCTTTAAGACAGATGTTTCTTCAGAGTGGTACACACAGCTCCTGCATCCTGTAATTGCAAAATTATCTGCACTTTCCATCACCCATACCAGATAACAGGACATGTTGTTCACAGCAGCTGCAGCACTTCTCTATAATATGATAGTTTGGCCTTCAAACAATTTCACAGTAATTAACACTTCATAGGTTGTTTGTTAGTGCCTTCTTGTGTATGGAAAACATGTAAAAGTTTTATTTCAACTGAAAAACACTACAACGTCCATCGTGGAGAAGCTGCAGGTGTGAGTAGGGCACCGGCAGGCGGTCAGGTTGGCCCGCAGGATCAATGTGGGGACTCGTTTATCACAGTGGTCATTCAGGAATCAGTCTCATGCACTCCATTTCTCCATGACGACCACAGCATCAGCTCGGGATACGACCTGGTCCAGGATTATGGATACCTTGGGATCATCTCTTCACAGGTCTTGGATCGCATCAATGGCGCTGCATAGTCTCTAGGGACCTCGGAATGAGTATCCCCAGGTGGAAATAGAGAATAAAGAAAATAATTAGCGAAGCTGCTGCTCATAGTGTATTTAAACGAGATGCAAAAATGGAGTGTTTTTGCAGCCTATGCGTCCACGCGAAGGCTGCACCGGAACATACGTGTGCGCTTGACATAGAAGTATAAATCAGCCTTAATTCATCATCTCCTGCTCTGTCTTTTTCCTCTGTGCAGTTTGTCGTCTCCATTCTGCATAAGGTGTCAAATGAGACCCTCCCTCACCTCATGTCTCTTGTGCGCACGGTAATGCTTAAGGGGGATGTAATATTGGACGCTCGGTGCATTCTTTTGGGAAAGTAGCTATGCTTGAATTTGTAATAAATTTTACATCGTCGACAAAATTATTCTGATGTATCGCCCAGCCCTATTGTCCACTGTTTTCTGTCATCCTAAGCCAGGCGGCGGTGAGCCCAGGTGCGAGGTCCCTTTCATCCCTTTGTATTGTGCAGAGCTGTAGACGATTAATTAAGCCTACTACGCTACTGGATATTAATGCTGGTTATTATGGTGGTACTTGGAGAGACAAATATGTTCTGAGGTGGTACTTGGTGTAAAAAGTTTGAGAACCACTGATATCCAGTATAATACACTGTAATATAGTATGATTCAAAAACACTATAGTGTTTACTATAAAAACTGTTTTTATTCAGGTGGGAATTAATAGAGACCTCACCTTGGAACTAAAATGCAATAATTTTGGAAATTATAATGCGTTAAATTACTCCATCAATAAAAAATGTATCAAATTGCAGTATTGCATTACTAATAAATGTGTTACTGTACAACACGTTTGGGTTTTTTTGCTGTGAGTGACACTTTTTATTCTATTGGCAGGGAGCTGTTTTTGTGTGCTGTAAAACTCCCTCGGGCACATTGAATTACTAGAAAATAATGCACACCTGAGGTAGGTTATTTCTAGTAATTCAGTGGCCCATCCTCAATTATTCCAAACTTTTCATTTGTTTAATTGAGAATATGCATCTGTATCTTAAGCATAAAGTCACTGTTGAGTTGCAACTAATGTGGAGTGAAACAAACCTGTTAAAGTTTATTAGCTTTAGATCTAAGTTTAGATCTTCAGAAGGGTTGCATTATGACTAAACAGTTTAGTAGAGCTCAATGCATCAAGGTCACACTTCAGCTCAGTAAACACACACACACACACACACACACACACACACACACACACACACACACACACACACACACACACACACACACACACACACACAGAGTGATATACAGGGGTTGGACAATGAATCTGAAGCACTGGTCAATTTAGTGTTGGAGGATTGATGGCTAAATTTGACCAGTCTGGTTACAAATCTTCATTGATCTCCATTCCAGCAGTAAGAGCAGAGTGTGAAGGTTTAATTAGCCGAGTAATAGAACAGTTCTGCATAAAATATTACAACGCACACAACTATAGTGGTGATATATCAGAACTCAAAAGAGGACAAATTGTTGGTGAGCGTCTCACTGGTGCATCTGTGACCAAGACAGCAAGTCTTTGTGATTATCAATGCCACAGTATCCAGAGTAATGTCTGCAAACCACATCCAACAGGAGGAACTGTGGACACAAGAAGCTGTCTGAAAGGGATGCCCGGGGGCTAACCTAGATTTCATCCAAAAAACATAAAACCACAGCTGTCCAACTCCCTGCAGAATTAAATGTGCACCTCAGCTCTCCTGTTTCCATCGGGAGTTCCACAAGGTCAATATACATGGCCGGCTACTATAGCTAAACCTGCTCACTCGTGCCAGTGCCAAACATCGGTGTCAATGGTGCCAGCAGTGAAAATCTTGGGCTATGGACAATGTGAAACATGTACTGTTCTCTGAGTCCACCTTCACTGTCTTTCCCACATCTGGGAGAGTTACGGTGGGTGAAAAGCCCCCAAAAAAACCTCCCAACCAGACTGTTGCATGCCCAGAGTGAAGCATGGGGGTGGATCAGGGATGGTTTCGGTTGCAATATCATGGCATTCCCTAGGCCCAATACTTGTGCTAGATGGATCATCACTGCTGATGAACCATTCTGGAGGATCATGTGCACCCAATGTGTCAAACTCTGTGTCCTGAAGGCAGTGGCGTGTATCAGGATGATAATGCACTGATACACACAGCAAGACTGGTGACAGAGTAATTTGATGAACATGAAAGTGAAGTTGAACATCTGCCATGGCCTGCACAGTCACCAAACCTAAATATTATTGAGCCGCTTTGGGGTGTTTTGGAGGAGCGAGTCAGGAAAGGTTTTCCTCCTCCAGCATCACGTAGTGACCTGAACACTATTCTGCAAGAAGAATAGCTCAAAATTCCTGTGGCCACTGTGCAGGACTTTTATCTGTCATTCCCAGGACTAACTGATGCTGTATTGGCCGCAAAAGGAGGCTCTACACCATACTAATGAATTAATGTAGTCTAAAACCATGTTTTTCTCATCTAATCTTTTCTCATCTGATCTCATCGCTCTTGGAAACAACAAGTTTAGCTGAGGAAAAGACAATATTCTCTGGTATTTTTTTTGTTTTGCCTAAAGTTATTATTAAAATCGTATAGATGTATTTCTGTTGAAATGTGAAACATCCGCTTGTCTTTCAGCACAATATTGAGAATTTAATTGAGAATATGTGTCTGTGTATTAATCATATGGTGATCTCTGTTGAGTTGCAACTAATGTGGGGTGAAACAAACCTGTTAAAAGTGTATTTATATACACACATATACAGCAGAGCTCAGAGGTGTTGCATTTTGATTAAACTGTTTAGTAGATCTAAATGCATCAAGATCACACTTTGACACACACACACATTAATACTATACGTATATAACAACTTACAAAGTCTGAAGAGTCATTATTGTCAGACATCGAGAGACATTTCTCATCTGATCTCATTGCTCTTGAAAACAACACCGAATCTGAGGAAAAGACAAGAATCGCAGGTAATTTTTTATCTTAAATATATTATTCAAATGTTATGGACATATTCTTGTTGAAATGTGAATCAACCGCTTGTCTTCCAGCCCAGTATTGAGAGGGATTTTCCAGAATGGAGATGTTACGGATCATTGAAGCTTTTCTCCTGATTTTAGCAGCTCTTCTCCAGGTGAGATTGAGTTTCAGAGTTAATATCGCAGATATGAATATTCATGATGTGCTCATTCTGCTCATTATTTCTGCAGGATCACTCGAGCGCCGCTGCAGAAGAACAGGGTTATCCTCTGGATATGGCGCTGAGTTCAGTGGATGATCAGTTCTCCGTCTGTAGAGAGAAAATGTCACGTCTGGTGGAGAAGAAATATCTGAAAGAGGAAAGATCGAACTCAAATAGATTTAATGAGCTTTGGGAAGAAGGTGAACAGAAAGCGGTGCGTGTTTGGAATATTTTCAGAAGGTTTAAAAACAAACATTCGATTGCCATCTATGTATATACGTACGCTAGTCCAGATATTAATAAGGTTGTATATCCTCAATTCAATAACGACACACGCAATGCCAAACAAAACTACACTGTTAACAGATACAGATGGTATTCACTTTACTTTCTGTTAACTGATGCGGTACAGATTCTGAGAAAGGAGAAAAAAAACAAGTGCTTTGATACTTTTCGTGCAACAAAATTGACATTTAATCTTTTCGATTCTGGGGAAATTCGTTTTGGTTCATTTACATCCTCATCTTGTGATAAAGATCAAGCGAAACGGTTTGGCAAAGTTTCGTGTTTTGAGATCCACACTTGTGAGGGCGCTAATGTGACTAAATATTCACATATTGGTTATGAACAAGAGGTGCTGATTCCTCCATATGAGAAGTTCAGAGTCACCGCTGTCAGGAGAAAAACAGATGACCAAACTCTCTGGTGTGAAACTGTGTATAAACTGAAGAGCTCTGGGAAAAGAAGTGACCTGGACTGTGCTCTGTTTAAGAAAAATACACTCTTTCCCCAAACTCTTGACCTAGCTAACAGGGGTTCGCAGAACATTCTGTAATGTTCCTTAAAAGTTGTGTAAATGTTTGCACGTAACGTTATTAAGTAATGAGTTTGGAAGATTTCTGTAAGGTTGAAAAACATTCTTAGAACATTATAATGTGACTAATATATATATATACATACAATTGAAGTCAGAATTATTCGCCCCCGTTAATTTTTTTCCCCAATTTCTGTTTAACGGAAAGAAGATTTGTTTTCAACACATTTCTGCACATGATAGTTTTCAAGAGTTTCCACTTAGATATGCTTGGCGTTAATAGCAGGTTTGGCATGCTGTCCCGGGAAAGAACCCTGAGCTCGTAGACAATTGAGCCCAAGGCTCCCGCCCGGTCAATAAGCATATAAGGGGGTCCACGATCAGGTAGGTCTCGAGAGCTCCCCTTAGAAAAGGGAGGAAAAGGAGGAGATGGGGTGGAAGGGGGGATTCTTCCAAAGCGAAGATAGAGCAGTAGAGAAAATCGGTTCATTTATTGTAAGCTTGAATCAATCTGATTGGATTAATACTGATTACAGATGAGCAGCCAGTCGTGCTCAATCATATCACGTGCTCCTCTCGAAATTAGTTTATGAAACTTCACTTAATAACTCATTTCTAATAACTGATTTCTTTTCTCTTTGCCATGATGACAGCATATAATATTTGACTAGATATTCTTCAAGACACTAGTATTCAGTTTAAAGTGACATTTAAAGGTTTAACTAGGTTAATTAGGGTAAAGTTAGGGTAATTAGGCAAGTCATTGTATAACAGTGGTTTGTTCTGGAGACAATCAGAAACAAATATTGCTTAAGGGGGCGAATAATATTGACCTTAAAATGGTTTTTTAAACATTTTTTAAACTGCTTTTATTCTAGCCAAAATAAAACAAATAAGACTTTCTCCAGAAGAAAAAATATTATCAGACATACTGTGAAAATTTCTTTGCTCTGTTAATCATCACTTGGGAAATATTTAAAAAAGAAAAAAAAATGTAAGGGTGGCTAATAATTCTGACTTCAACTGTATATATATATATAATTCCATTATAATGGTTCTATAACTACTGGGAACGTTAGGGAAACATTCTAACAACATTAGTTTAATGTGATTGGTGATTGGAATTGGAAATAACATTTTAACGCTCTGAGAAAATTGTTCATTATGGAAATGTTTTGAATAACATTATTTTATACAAACAATAATGTTAATAACTGTTAAAAATGTAAAAATAAAAAAAGACATTTAGAAGAACCTTCCACAATAATGTTTTTATAACTTACTGAGAACATTTGGGAAACATTCTTACAACTATTAACGTGGATTGAATGTTCTAATGATGTTTTAAATGACACTCTTTAATATAACATCAGACTGAAACATTTTTATAACAAAAAAATAACAGTAATACATTGTCTAAAAAAAAACGTAACATTTTGAATGTTTATACAAAAACCTTTTTATAACATTTGGGAAATGTTTTTTGAACATTAATGTGGATGGAATGGTCTAATAATGTTTTAAATGACGCTCTGAGAACTTTAAAATAACATCAGACTGAAACGTTATGAAAAAGTTTTGAATAATGTTATTCTTTTTTATGATTCAATTTTTTATTTTCTTCAATAATTTAACAGTACCATCAGTTTACAAATTTTAACATCTTTTTAACACCCCCCTTTCCCCTCCCCTCCCCAACAGCGGCAGTTACTGTAATTAGATGTTGCTATCATAAATCCTGTAAATACAGATAAATAATATAAACTCAATAAATAAAAAAAGCTCACATGCAGAAAATAATAATAGTAAAACAAAATACATAAATAAAATAACAATGCAATAATAATAATAATAATACATAAATAAAACAAATAAGATAATTACACTTTTACCATGCGCCTCACCACAGTGACCTTATTCATCCTCCAAAAATGCCAAATAATTTTCCCATCTTCTCTGATAAACATCTAATTTATCAAGTAATCTATATGTCATTTTTTTTGCCACCTTCCCCAGTTCCGTAACCCATTCTTGAAATGATGGTGGACCTGCTGAACACCATCCCCTCATAATGATTTATCTTCCAATCATAATACTTATTTGAATCCACTCAGACATCTTCACACCAGATCCCAACACGAACGGGTCTCCCAGTACATTTTAGGACAAAACGAAAAGCAGCATCCAGAAACCTCCTGAATGTAACTGTGCGCTTTAACCCAGAATTCCTGTATTTTAGAACAGGACCACAGGGCATGCATCAAATCTCCTTCTTCGCTCTCACATCTCCAGCATTCAGCAGAGTGCTTCAACCCAAGCCTGAAAAGCCTACTCGGAGTCCAATAAAAACGATTCAAAATTTTAAATTGTATTAAGCGTACTCCTAAATTCCTTGACATTACTTTACAGTTTTGGCAAGTTTTCTTCCAATGTTCATCGCTAAATATACAATTGACATCTTTACTCCAAACAGTTTTAAGCGCAGAATGGAAACTACAGGCCATCTTTTCCATTAACCATTTATAATAATCTGAAACTTCATGCCCTCTGGAATAATGTTATTCTAACCAAACAATAACATTAAAATAACTGGACATGTTTAATGTTCTGACAATTGTATGACAATTTTATTTTTGTTATTTTAACATTATTCAAAATGTGTCCATAATGTCTGATGTTATATTAATGTTCACAGAACGTTATTGAAAACATCATTAGAACATTCCATCCACGTGATATTAACGTTTTATAATCGTTTACCTAAAAAGATTTGAACTTCTACATTTCACAATAATGTTTTTATAACTTCCTGAGAACGTTAGGGAAACATTCTAACAACATTAATTTAATCTGATTGGATTGTTCTGATAACATTTTAAATAACGCTCGGATTTCCCAGTACTGGGTTGCAGCCGAAAGGGCAACCGCTGTGTAAAACATATGCTGGATAAGTTGGAGGTTCATTCCACTGTGGCGACCTCTGATGAATAAAGGGACTAAGCCGAAGGAAAATGAATGAATGAATAACGCTCTGAGAACATTCATATTAGACGAGACATCATGAAAACATTATGAATAATGTTATTATAACAAAAAACAACATTAATACACCGTCTAAAAACTGGATGTTTTGAGCATTCTAAGAAAATTAATAAAAATGACATTATGTAACCTAATGGGAACGTTATGGGAACGTTTGTAGAACTTAAAATTGTAGTTAATAGTTGTTTGTTTCTTTCCCTGTCGGAATCTTTGTATTAGTAGTACTGCCTCTTAAAGATGAATCCTCATTTGAGAGTCACTCGATAAAAAGTTTTGAATTTACAGGCTAAAAAATTCCCAGAAAACACATGCAAGTCTGCAGGACATCTTTTAGGCAGTGTTTGGTCTGCAAATCCTCTACTGTGTGTGTAACAGGGTCAGATAACAATTTAATTCATCCTATTGAATTCCATGAAATTAGTCAATATATATGAAATGGTGTTTAAGTGCTCTCTTGTGGTTAATATATTGCAGATGTTTTAGTATTGTGTCCTTTGCGCTTACCGTAGTTTTACAGAAAGCGAGGGAAACAGGTAAGCGCACCTCTTTGCTCTCTCTTGTAAACAGATTACTAAAACGTAATATAAGTGTTTTATAGCATTTCTGTCATTGTGATGGAGTGTGCTGTGAGAATAATACAGTGTACTACATGTTTGGTATTCTTAATGTTGATTTTGCCGATGATTGAGGTGCTTTGCTAACTGAAACGACACGTTGCTAATGCATTTCAGTGTTGTATGCGAGATCCCAACAAGAGTGTATTTAGTATTTTTCCCTTTCAGAGCTGAATGTAAATCTGCAATATTTGTACTGTGCATTTGTGTTTTCTCTCAGGCGTGTTGTTTTGTATTTTCTTGCATTGTGTTTTTGAATTGAAGGAAATGTTTTGTTTCTGCTGTAGTTTCACAGAAAGCGAGTGAAATATTAGAGAGCTGATTGTAAATCTGCAATATTTCTGCAATATTTGTACTGTGCATTTGTGTTTTCTCTCAGAAAATAAGTGAGACAGAGAGAATAAACCAGAAGTTATCTACAATAGTGGTTGTCGTCTTTCATTGGGTGCAGATTTAGATGATTATAGGCTGGATGTAACACCCCCTGCTGAAAAAAACAGCTTAAACCAGCCTAGGCTGGTTAGCTGGTCGACCAGCCTGGTTTTAGAGAGGTTTTGTCCATTCCAGATTGAGGTAAAGTAGGTTTTATATTCACACATTCATTCAGTGGCAACTTGTGACATGCTCCCTGTATTGTTTACCACGGTACTTTGAATATTCAGTCTGAAATCACATGTAAATATGACTTCAAACCAACATTAGCACTATTTAATTGGCCGTGAACAATGTTGTACTGTGATAGTCATTGTCTGCTAATAGGATTTCCCTATTTAGAGTTTGCTAAGAATAATTTTCCGAAATAATAATATTATTAAAAATAAAGTCTGAATGTGTGAATATAAAACCAAATTTACCCCAATCCATTCCAGGATGGTTTCAGCCATTTCCAGCCTGGTCTTAGCTGGTCAGGCTGGGAGATGACCAGCTAAAACCAGCTTGACCAGTCTGGTTTAAGCTGGACATAGCTGTTTTGGCTGGGCTCCCAGCCTGGCTAGCATTAATCGAAAACATTAATAGGCTGGTCGAAGTAAACCTGGCTGGGCTGGTTTAAGCTGTTTTTGTCAGCAGGGTGTACACTCAAAATAAATGCTTGTTCAAACTACTCATCTAAAATGAGCTGAAACAACACAGTTCTTACTGTATCTTTTAGAAAACTTAATTGTTTTATGTTCAAAAAGTAAGTTAAATTAATCGATTTGTGTTGGGACAGCATGAAGGAATTGTGATGAACCCAACCGTTTTACAGTGTACAGGGATCTGATAAACCTTTTTAAAATGTCTGTTTCATTAAATACTATATTACACTCAAAACATATTTTGTTGCTTGTTTAAACTACTTATTTATAGCTGAATCAACACAATTCTTGAGGTTTTTTGAGGACAACTTTTGTGTTTTATGTTCAATGTTCTTAAATTTGTCAAATCAATTAAGTTAACTAAATCCGTTTGTGTTGGGACAACATGAAGGAATTATGTGGAACCCAGCAGTTGTTGTTGTTTTTTTACAGTTTATAAACATCTATTCATCACAGATGTCACACACATGTATTGCAGATGAGCAAATGCTTTAATAAATGTCTTCGGATGTAAACGGATCAAATAGACGTCTCTGCGATCGACTTTTGCTTTCATGAACAGCTTTACTTCACTTTACAATCTTTAGATGTTAATTTTGACGTTACTAATTTTAACATTATTATGTTTAACATTTATACTCTGTATGTTTCCTGCTTTTGATGTGATGAGAGTGCAATGTTTGCTTTTTAATCAAATAAATATGTTAAATCATCTCATTTTCTTCTCTCATAATTCAAGGGCTTTTCCTTCATGTTGTCATGAGAACCAGTCAACAAATGACATGTGCTGTAATCATCTAACTTGTTTTCGCCGACCAACGTCTGGGCACTATATAGTCTTATTCTCGTCAGAATTATCCATGACTATTTTTATCCAGTTTTCAATTTTAATCTATGAAAACAGATGACATTTAGTCTAGTTTTTAAGTCAATGAAAATTATATTTAGGCTCTTTTTAGTAATGCAATTATAAGTAACCCAGTCAATAAATAAGTAAACTAAATTAACTAATATAATAAAAATAAACTAGTAAATCGGAAGTCAATAATGATATTTTACAGTTGGTTTTGTGACTAAATGGTTCTCCACAAATGCTATAAATCAGGGCTTCTCAAAGTAAGGGATTAAAAGTGTGAATTTACGACTTCTTGTTCGTTTTTTTTAGCGATGGTCCAATATGAAACCGAAGGTGTATTTAAAGGATTCCTGTGTGACGTTGTTGCGTGACACTTTTCACCACAGTGAACGACCAGAAAAGAAAAGTTGACTGAAAAACAATGTCCAATCCAACACAAAACCATTCTGCTCGATCTGTAATGAGAGAGTTGTAGTAGGAAGGAGTGGAAATGTCAAATACTACTACTGAATCAAAGGTTTAGCCAGCTGATGAAATGCAGACAGTGCTGTTTCACACACATATTACAGCATATTAAAGACCCCAGTGAGTCAGTGTGAAGCAAAATTAAGTAACATCCAGGTTTTCTTTCTACTAGATATACTATAAAGTACACTATTATGACATCTGGAGGTATTTAGTGAGAACTGTTTTCTTCTGAAAAGCACAAGACGGGAAGTGACGTAGGAATGGGGAGAAGTAGGAGAGGAAAACAATGGATCCCAATGAGAGTTCAGACGCCTCTGCTTGTGTTTTGGTCATAAAAATAGCTGACGCTTAAATTAAGTCACTTGTAATTTTGCCGCTTTTGCACTTGTTTTTAATGCTGTTTTTGATAACACTTTAGCTTAGGTCACAATTCATGTTATTAACAAACCAATTAACACTACTAGTTTAATAAACTAATTAGCTGTTTATTGATATTATATACTGATATTAAGGTAGAAGTTGGGTTTAGGTTTTGGGTAGGATTAGGGATGCAGAATAAGAAAAAAAAAAGCAGCGCGGTTGTGCAGTGGGTAGCACAATCGCCTCACAGCAAGAAGGTCACTGGTTCGAGCCCCAGCTGGGTCAGTTGTCATTTCTGTGTGGAGTTTGCATGTTCTCCCCGTGTTGGCGTGGGTTTCCTCCGGGTGCTCCGGTTTCCCTCACAAGTCCAAAGACATGCGGTATAGGGGAATTGGGTAAACTAAATTGTCTGTAGTGTATGTGTGTGAATGAGAGTGTATGGGTGTTTCCCAGTGATGGGTTGCAGCTGGAAGGGCATCCGCTGCGTAAAACATATGCTGGATAAGTTGGCGGTTCATTCCGCTGTTGGCGAAATAAATACAAAAATATATATATATATTTAAAATGGTTGATTTATGTATATGTATGTTTATTAAAAACTAGTTTTATTATATTACTGCTTTGTATTTTTTTTGTAATTCCTTGTTTGACCACTGGGTGGAGTGCGGTTCTTAATAACAAACAGACAAAAGGGAAGAGTCACATACTGTAGGTGTGTAATCAAGGGGAGCACAACATTATTTAATCATGACTATGGGAAAGTAGCTTGGAAAACCATCTCATGTGATTCATGATATAGTGGAACTGTGAGTAAGAAACTGCAACTATATAAACTGAAGTTTTCATCCCATCTGAAAAGAGGGGGAATGATGGGGAGTTGGTTGGGGTGAATGCCTTTGACAGAAATCATCATTTTGAATTGACATAACCTTTAGTTTCTTTGATTTATTGATGAGCTACAAAAAAGCCAACTGAAATGAAATGTTTCCAATAAATGTAAATAAATCAGACTTTTAAAATGTAAATACAGCTCGAATGGTGTATTCGGCATTGAACTCCATTGTGTTATAAATGCGATTGTTTATGTTTTTACTGTAATAAGTTAATTATAAAATGCTAAAAATGATACTGCATCATTAATAACTATGTTTAAAGCAATGTCTTCTAGTTATTTTTAAGTATTAGCTAATTACACATGGAAAATGTAACGTCATATGGTTTGGTACATTTAACTTTGGCCCACAGCCCTCAGTCAAGTTTGGTTTTTGGCCCTTTATAAGAAACAGTTTGGACCAAACGCATCAGAAACAGCCCACTACGTCTTTGTTGGCACATTTATTACTGTAATGAGGAGTCTGACAGAGATGGATCCATTTGCAGTACGTTTATGAAACAAGTGATCATAAACAGGCAATTGGCAGCAGAACCAACACTCACGTGAATCGTTATAGCAGACAGGGTCAGAGGCAGGTGGTAAACATTCAACATCAATGAGCAGGCAAAGTTTGGGGCTAGCGGCTTAGGTTCGGGTCCAGAGAGAAAAGCAATGGTCAGGGGATACAAAACAAGGGTAAGCAAACAGTCCGTCGGAATTCAAGGATAAACGCTTAATGATGTACGCAGGGCAGAACAAGACTTCGCACAGAATGGCGTGTGAATGCTGCTTATATGTGTGTGTGGATTAAAGTCAGGTGCCGTGTAATCAGCGCCAGGTACGGGGATTGTGGGTGATGGAGTTCTAGAACGCAGGTGAGGGTGACCTCTGCTGGTCCGTGAGGGGAATATACGGGACCGAGTCTTTGCTGGACATTAGAGCTGGATTTAGAAATCGTTTTGAAACATATATTTGTGCTTAATAGTCCCTCCAGCGTGTCCTGGGTCTTCCCCGAGGCCTCCTCCCGGTGGGACATGCCTGGAACACCTCCCTAGGTAGGCGTCCAGGAGGCATCCGAAACAGATGCCCAAGCCACCTCAGCTGACATCTCTCGATGTGGAGGAGCAGCGGCCCTACTCCGAGAAGATACTTGAACTCCTCCACCTGGGGTAAGGACTTTCCTCCAACCTGGAGATGGCAAACCACCTTTTTCTGGTGGAGCACCATGGCCTCGGATGTAGGGGTGCTGATTCTCATCCCAGCCGCATCACACTCGGTAGCAAACCGCCCCAGTGCATGCTGAAGGTCCATGTTCGATGAAGCCAACAGAAAAACATCGTCTGCAAATAACAGAGAATTTTATATTTTGTAATATTTGTTACAAAATTAAGAGTTTTTTCCTTAAAACAAGTGAAATGATCTGTCAATGGGGTGAGTAAAATTCTTATTTTTGCTTTGAAATGTAGATATTTGGACTAGAAACCAGACAAAAATTCTAAGATTTTTGTTGTTGTTGCATAAATCATATAAATTCTGTATAAATAATTAATTAATATTTGTTACACCTCCAAACATCATAATTCTTTGTGTTCAAATGATTTAAACTCTCTTGAAATGCACAGTCACAGGCCTTAAAAACCTTACAGTCTATGTTAAAAACACATGCAAATGATAAACCTTCACTCTATAATGGTTCAACTTAGCAGTGACTCTACAAAGCACGTGTGTTCTGCAGCTATCAGTGTTGGGCAAGCTACTTGAAAAATGTAGTGAGCTAAGCTGCTCGCTGCAGAGCCACTTGGGCTCCAACGAGGGGGAGCTTGAGCTCTAGCTCCTCCTCCTATAAGCTGTTTTAATGTGTTCCCTCACCCCACCCCTAACCCCAACCCCCAGTGACATCACTAGTAGAAGAAGTGCAGCAAGGAGGAGCTAGAGTTCAAGCTCCCCCTTGCTGGAGCACAGCTCTGCCCATGTGGCTCTGCAGTGAGTACCACTTGAAGCTATTAGCTACTCTACTTAAAATGTAGCTTAACTACACTAAAAGCTACCCTCTGGGAAATGTAGCAAGCTAAGCTAAAAGCTACTTGGCAAAAGTAGCTTAGCTACATCTAAGCAATTTTTGCAATTAAATCAATCACATCTTAGAGATCAATGAAACTGTCAATGAAACATACGAGGCATAATTGTTCAGTTCAATTATTTACTGCAAGTAATATACAGAAACAAATTATAGTATATAACATCCAATAAAACCAGGTGTTACACATTTAAAATACTATAGTAATTTATAGTAAAGGGAAATATTTAGGAATAAGCGTTATATTGTATATATATATTTACAACTCTTCGTTAATAAATTAACCTACATAATGTATCATTAGTAACGATCGTGAACTAATAGTAATTACCATAGTATACTTTAGCCTTTACTACAGTAAACTAAGTACCACAACAAATTAGCTTGAGTACTTCACTATTGTGCAGTTCAAAAACATTATAGTACTTACTATATATTACTGAAGTATTTTTTGAGCACAGCATCAGAATTAACGTTATTGCATCTTAACATGTACTTCTCGAGGTATGGTCACGAGGAATCCTGCTTCAGTAATAACTCCTCTCTCTCAGTCATCTTTCCATCAAGCAAATTTATTATCTTGTGTTAGCCTAATTGGTTGGCGATGTCACCGACCAGAGTGAGAGGTCGCAGTAACGCACCTAAATGTTTGTTGTTGACCACCGTAAAACAGGTAGAAGAAGAAATCGTCATTCTCGCCATCATATGGATTTACTTTCATCGGCTAGACACCGGCCTCACAGCTCTGTAAATGTCGGTACCATCACTTATTAATCCGCGATCAGTAAATGTAGCTTGTGTGGACGCTACTGCGCTACTTGACTAAAAAAATTGCCGGCACGCTACTGAGAAATGTAGTTAAGCTAGTAGCGTCACTACTTGTAGCGACGCTACTGCCCAACACTGGTAGCTATGTCAACTATAATTCAGACTCAACATTGCATATCTTGTGATGTGACTATTGCGCATGCTCACATTGTGATATCGATGCTGAAATGATATATTCGTTCATTCATTCATTTTCTTTTCGGCTTAGTGCCTTGATTAATCTGGGGTCGCCACAGGGAGATGAGACTCTGATTAGTTTAATGCGCATTATGCTCAAAACACACCCAGAACTCATTAAGAGAATAAGCACAACCCTGTTAGACCATGCGCTGGGTGCACAGACTGTTTTTCCCATCCTTAAAATAGCAAAAGTGGATTTAGATGCCCTCTTAGTTTACCTGCGCCATGCACTTTAGATCACTCGCCTATATAAATAAAATTCAGACGTGCCCTTATTGCACCTGCGCCGTGCACTATAGACCATTTGCTTAATCATTAAAATAGAGCCCTTAGTGTGTGTCATATGTAATAGGGCTGCACGATATTGGAAAGATCTAACATTGCGATATTTATTATTCTGCGATATATATTGCGATGTGAATACAATTTCACTAGATGAGTTTAATATCCCTATTTGGAAAGAATTTATCATTGATTGGAATGATTCTGTATAGGAGTGCATAAAATATAATAAACAATCTACAGGCATGGATAACTTCAAGAAGGAAAATGATACCAATTAAATAAACATCGTTTTATTGTTTTCCGAGGAGTCAAACTGTAGGTGTCAGGTTAGGTATGCTGTAATTGAACAATCAAATGTCAAATAATACTGCATAGTCTTTGTTTTAGAAACAATTTGATGATTCATTATAATCCAGACTCAACATTGCATATACTCGTGATGTGACTGTTGCGAATGATCACAATGCGATATCGATGCTGAAATGATACATTGTGCAGCCCTAATAAGCACAACACTTATACATGCGCTGGGTGCACAGACTGTTTTTCCCAGCCTTAAAATAGCAAAAGTGGATTCAGACGCCGTCTTAGTTTACCTGTGCCATGCACTTTAGATCATTCGCCTATATATAAAATAGAGCCCTTAGTGTATGTCATATGTAACCGCATAGACAGTCCCTAAAATTGTGAATAATCAAACATCCAACGTCAAACGAACTTTATGCATACCTGCCAACACAATCTCCCGTTTTTTTCTGGAGTCTCCTGTATTTCACTCCTGTATCTTCATTCATTTTCCTTAGTCCCTTATTTATCAGGGGTCACCACAGCGGAATGAACCGCCAACTATTCTAGCATATGTTTTACACAGCGGATGCCCTTCAAGCCACAACCCAGTACTGGGAAACACCCATACACTCTCACATTCACACACACACTCATACACTATGGTCAATTTAGTTCATCAATTCCCGTATAGCGCATGTGTTTGGACTGTGGGGGAAACCGGAGCACCCGGAGGAAACCCACGCCAACACAGGGAGAACATGCAAACTCCACACAGAAATGCCAACTGACCCAGCCAGGACTCGAACCAGAGACTTTCTTGCTGTGAGGCCACAGTGCCGTCCTCTCCTGTATCTTGTACTGTATGGCCCAATCTAGTTACGAAAAATCACTTTTTGTCCATGTTTGTCAAGTTGCCAGATCTTGTATAAAGCTCATCACCTCACACAATTGACGAAATATTTAAATCTGAAAGCATTATTTACCTCAATTTGGCAACATACATCACAACCCAGCTGTTTATTTCTGCGCAGGTTGTAGATATGGGATTTTGAAAGCAAATGTTGACAGGTTTGCTTTATGCCAGTATAGTGAACTGACGCCTCTGCTGTGGTTCGATCCAAGAAAGATCAGCAGATGAAGGCGAGAGGTTAAAAATAAGGCAGAGTTTCCTTCTGCTCGTCAGTTTGAGTCTCCAGAGACGCCATCAGTGATTCATTCTCTCCTACATGACGAATGGAGAAGTGAAACCGCTGTGTTTTCTGTCAGCTTTCTGCTCAGGTTTCTCAGTAATGGAGAAGAGGTTGTGTCCTACTGGCTCTAGATGGGACTCTCTGCTTAAATTCTGCATCCCCCACAATGCACTGGGACCCACAGTTGAGTGCTGGATCCTGAGGAGAAAGAGGTGCTGATTCCTCCGTACGAGACGTTCAGAGTCGTGGCTGTGAGGAACCGGAAGCATGAGAAGAATCTGTGGTGTGAAACTTTGTTTGCGCTGAACAGCAGCGGCTCCACGAGTGACCTGAACTGTGCTTTACTCAACACCGGACACCACACTGCCTTCTGTAAGCTGTTATTAATAATGCTAATGTTATTTGACATAGTGTTTACATGCTAACTGTTTAATATGGCATGTTTGGACATAACTTTGAATTGCTTGTCATAGTTAATTAAAGGGACAGTACACCCAAAACTGAAAATTCTGTCATTATTTACTCTCTCTTCACTGATTGGCTGATGATCATGCTAAGGTGTTTGGTTCTTGTCAGTTAAAGTAGTTCAGGCAGGTTTGGAGCACATTACAGCTCCATATCACTCCGCTGAATGATTAGAGTTATTTCACAGCTACAACAGTCAGAAATCACATCAGAACACAACAGTAGAAGGAGGAGGAGATGTGGAGGACACTAGTGCTACACACAGGACATTTTTGAGGACAAAAACCTGACAAATAAACTCTCAAATACAACATCGGAACAGTGGATTTAGGTGCAGTAACCATAGTATAAGTGTTTGGTACATTATGTTTTTGAAGCATTCGTTAGTATAGTACTTGAATTGATCTGTTGTGGTGATTCTACAGTTGCTATGGTAACTGGAACTATTAATTGATCAGTTGTGGTGATTCTACAGTTGCTATGGTAACACAGCAACTATATTGATTGATCTGTTGTGGTGATTCTACAGTCGCTATGGTAACACAGCAACTATATTGATTGATCTGTTGTGGTGATTCTACAGTCGCTATGGTAGCACAGCAACTATATTGATTGATCTGTTGTGGTGATTCTACAGTTGCTATGGTAACACAGCAACTATATTGATTGATCTGTTGTGGTAATGTAATGTAATGTGTGTATTTATATAGCGCATTTATTGTGTATGGCCATACACCCAAAGTGCTTCACAATCATGGGGGGGGTCTCTCCACACCACCACCAGTGTGCAGCTCCACTTGGATGATGCGACGGCAGCCACAGGACAACGGCGCCAGTGCGCTCACCACACTCTAGCTATTGGTGGAGTGGAGAGACAGTGATAGAGCCAATTCGGTAGATGGGGATGATTGGGAGGCCATGATCGGTAAGAGCCAACGGAGGGAATTTGGCCAGGACACCGGGGATAAACCCCTAGTCTTTACCAGAAGTGCCATGGGATTTTTAATGACCACAGAGAGTCAGGGCCTCAGTTTAACGTCTCATCTGAAAGACGGCGCTCACTGACAGTTTAGTGTCCCCTTCACTTTACTGGGGCATTAGGACTCACACAGACCGCAGGTTGAGCGCCCCCTGCTGGCCTCACTAACACCACTTCCAACAGCAACCTAGTTTTCCCATGTGGTCTCCCATCCAGGTACTGACCAGGCTCTGCCCTGCTTAGCTTCAATGAGTAACCGGTCTTGGGCTGCAGCGTGATATGGCTTGTGGTGATTCTACAGTTGCTATGGTAACACAATAACTACAGTAATATAAACAAATGACCCAGTACTGTAGTTTTCTACAACTATAGGGTATATTATACTCATACAGTCGTGGCCAAAAGTTTTGAGAATGACATAAATATTGGATTTTGAAAAGTTGCTGCTTAAGTTTTTATAACAGCAATTTGCATATACTCCAGAATGTTATGAAGAGTGATCAGATGAATTGCATAGTCCTTCTTTGCCATGAAAATTAACTTAATCCTGAAAAAAACTTTCCACTGCATTTCATTGCTGTCATTAAAGACCTGCTGAGATCCTTTCAGTAATCGTCTTGTTAACTCAGGTGAGAATGTTGACGAGCACA
>CAIGQV010000904.1:873504-889925 GCA_903798115.1 Danio jaintianensis
CCGTGCCATAAGGCAAAAGTGATATCTAAGTGGCTCGGGGACCAAAACGTTGAAATTTTGGGTCCATGGCCTGGAAACTCCCAAGATCTTAATCCCATTGAGAACTTGTGGTCAATCCTCAAGAGGCGGGTGGACAAACAAAAACCCACTAATTCTGACAAACTCCAAGAAGTGATTATGAAAGAATGGGTTGCTATCAGTCAGGATTTGGCCCAGAAGTTGATTGAGAGCATGACCAGTCGAATTGCAGAGGTCCTGAAAAAGAAGGGCCAACACTGCAAATACTGACTCTTTGCATAAATGTCATGTAATTGTCGATAAAAACCTTTGAAACGTATGAATTGCTTGTAATTATATTTCAGTACATCACAGAAACAACTGAAACAAAGATCTAAAAGCAGTTTAGCAGCAAAGTTTGTGAAAACTAATATTTGTGTCATTCTCAAAACTTTTGGCTACGACTGTAGATATTTACATTGGATGTCGCCTACCCTGATGTTGTCTATTGGAAGGAATGCGTCAATAGAGCCGCCATTTTAGTACAGGGTAGCACTCCTTTGAAATGAATGCGGGACCAAGGTGCAGTGGAGGACTGTGGCCATCCGGAGCCATAGATATATGCAGATATATACATATATCTATGATCAGGAGTTTCCCCGGTGGTCAGTACGCAAATATTTTATTTAAATTCCGAAAATTATAATTTTACATCACTTTTCTACATCGATGGATAAGTGACCGCACGGGCATTGCCGATAAAGAGGGTGTGTTTGTGTGCATGAAAATGTATTAACCTCCCTCCCTGTTAAATTTGATCTAATCCGTGTCCTGAAACACCCCCCCTCTCCTGCTTTCACTTCTCATTCTAACAAAGGGAGCGATTCGTTTGTGAATGAATCCCCGTTATGAACGACTCGTTCACTCAGCCGACAATAATACAAGTTTCTGGCACCGCAGCGTCTTGTTGTCATATTTCTTTTACATTGTTTGCTGATTCTATGCAATAAAACTAGCATAAGCCTAGAATTCAGTGCGAGTTGATGCTACTTTGCCTTATGATGAGTGCAGTAAGAGACTGTATTATCATCAATAACGTTAATTGAGCACAAAAGTTTGTAACATACAAAAAAACGTAAAAAACGAAATCTTACCTATGAAATGTTCTGCCTTTGTGCTTTGTTTTCTTTGTTTTCTCGTTACTACACCCGTACGCCGCGCAAACGTCCAGCATCTTCACATTGGCACACTGTCTTGACTAGTGCAGTTGAATGATGTTTGTCCTGGGAGCACTGTACAAATGTGGCGGCGCTATTGACGCATGCTCAGGGTCCGTATGCGATATCTAGTGTATATATCTATGTATTATACTACAATACACCGCAGTTTACTGTAGTAAAAACTAAATTTTAATAATACTATTACAGTTTGACTCCAATTAATACTACAGTATTTTGTAATACACTTTAGTATGTTCAAGACACTATAGAATTGACTATACTATAGTATTTTATCACGTGGGAACGAATTGAGACTTCTTTCTTGCTATTTTAGAAATTATAACGGCTAAATCGCTCCATCACAAAAAAAATACTAATAAAATTACCGTAATGCAACATTAATAAATGCATTACTGCCCAACACAGTGTGTTTTTTGGTAATTTAATTTCATTGTCACGCTATTAACACATTGGTAACTAAGACTATTAGCTCAATATACAACTAATTAGCTGTTTATCGATAGGTTGTTGGGTTTAGGTATTGGCTCGGGTTAGGGATGCAGAATAAGATCATACTTTATAAGTAATAATAAACAGACAACATCTTAATAACAGGCAGGTAATAAGCCAATAGTTAATGGTTTGAACTTTTTATGCTTTATGTTTGTTTTGTATTTGTAAAGTTTTCTGTTGGCCGTGAGCATTTTGTGTCTTTATACTCCCTCCGGTTCTTTGAATTATTAGAGAATAATAATACCTCAGGTGTGCGTTATTTCAAATTTTGCCTCAATCATTCCTTACTCAACCCTTGTGAATAGTTCAATTGGACCTCCCTTTGGTTGTGCTGTTGCCTCATTGACTTCCATTATAATCACATTTTTTGATTGCAAAGTCATGACAGCATATTTGTTATGTCCCACAATTGTTTATTTATTTTAGTCTCTGCGTTGCAGTGTTGTGTTTTCTTTTCCTCTGTTTCTTGGTTTCCCTCATTGTATAGGCTGGCTGCAGTGGATCAGAAGGAAGAGAGAGAGGGGAGACGACACGTCTCATTTAGCTTGTTCCAGTCCCAGACTCGGTGGCATGTGACTCGTGCGCTACCTTTACTAATAATGTGAACAATTAGTTTATGTAATGGTATGAGTAAGGTGTGGGGTGTCCTTTGTCGATTTAAACCGTTTACTCCTGTTTTTGGTGAGTAGACAGGGAGAAAGGGAAGTAAATTGTTGTTGTTTTTATTTACTTTTTTACTTAGTTTGCATTTAAATTAGTTACAGACTTGATTTGTTTGTTATTTTAGGACTCCCATATCCTGAGGTATTTTTGTATTATGTTCTTTCGTTTATCCTAATCATTTTCTTATTGCAAAAAAAAAAAGAAAAGAAATGATTGCCTGATGGTGATCAAAATTCTTTGATCAAGACAATGTGTTGTCGTCTGGTGATTCTAGGTCTGGAGACGGTTGATTTAAAAACTCTCCCCTCTCTTTCCATTTGTTCGTTCATATATATATATTTATTTATTTTTTAAGCCCTGATGAACAATGTTGCTGGTTTTCCCTGTTGGGAAAAGGGACAGTTTGTGATTTTTTTTATTTACTGTTGATCATCAGTTGTCAGCATTAACCTCTCATATTGGCCTGTGCTGAAAAGTTTCTGTCTTCTATATGCAGTCAACTTTATCAAATGAGTGTAGTTAACTCAAAATTTACTGAAAGTTAATTCTACTCATTTGAAAAGAGTTTTGAACTCAGTGTTGAAGGTAATGAGTTAATTAAATACCTCATTACTTCGACTTAAATGGAGTAAGTTCACAGTAGTCATATAGATTAGTTTTTTAACTCAAACGGTTTGAGTTGCCTTAACTTATTGGGTTTTACAGTACTCAGTTGGTTTGAGTTCTCTTCATTTATCGGGTTTTACTGTGCTCAAATTGCTTCATTTACTCAAATGGATTAAGTTCACAGTACTCATTAGGATTAGTTTTTGAACTTAAATGGTTTGTTGCAATCGGTTTCCTCAAATGGTTTGAGTTACCTTAACTTTTGGGTTTTACAGTGTGGAGTTCAGTGGAGTAAAACAGCAGTGTGTGTGCAGAAATACACTTACTGTGTTTACTGTGTTCTGAGAGCTGAGGGGATGATTTAGATTTTCTAAAACATATTAAGATAAGTGTGCAGAGGTCTCTCTCTCACACACACACACACGCACACACAATACTCCATATAAAAGCCAGAAACTAAGCTTTTTTTTGCACTTCAACTGATGATCAACAGTAAAATTACACATTGTGCCACTTCCCAACATGGAAAACCAGCAACAATCAAGAATGCATGATTATATGCTGTCATGGCTTTGCAATCAATAAATGTGATTAAAATGGAAGTCAATGGGGCAAAAACAGCACCAACATCACCAAAGGGTAGTAAATCTGCCCAGAGTCTATTGCTGAGTTTTTGAAAAATGTTTGAAGCATTTCCCCAAAATATGTGTCAAAGTAAGATTTGCCACCAATTCTTGTCTTCCATCACATTTGCTGAAAATCAGCCCAGAGTGGATGAAAACATCCCCAACAGCACACATAAGGCTTAAATGTATTTTGTTTAACTAAGAGTCTGTATTGTATCTGCATCTTTATCAGATAGAGTCATCACTGTTGAGTTGTAACCTGTTAAAAGGTTTTTTTTACATTGGTTTCTCATTCTCTCTGGTGAAACCACTCATTGACCTTAACATGGAACAGTTTAACAAAGCACATTAGTGGCACTAAATGCATTAAAATCACACTTCTTGTCTTCCAGCACAATATTGAGAGGGATTTTAGTTGATAATATGCATCTGTATGTTAATCATAAGGTCATCACTGTTGAGTTGCAACTACTGTGGGGTGAAACATCAGTCTGCATGGTGTGAAACCACACATATAGACTTCAGAGGTGTTGCATTATGATTAAACACTTTAGTGGGGCAAAATGCATCAAGATCACACCTGCGCTCAGAAACACACACACACACACACACACACACACACATTAGTGATATAGGCATATAACAACTTTCAAAGTCTGAAGAGTCACTATTGTCAGACAGCGAGAGACGTTTCTCATCTGATCTCATTGCACCAAATCTGAGGAAAAGACAAGTATCCCTGGTAATTTTTAATCTTAAATATATTATTCAAATGTTATGGACATATTCATGTTGAAATGAGAAACAACCGCTTTTCTTCCAGCACAGTACTGAGGGATTTTTCCAGAATGGAGACGTTACGGATCATTGAAGCTTTTCTCCTGATTTTAGCAGCTCTTCTCCAGGTGAGATTGAGTTTCAGAGTTAATATCACAGATATGAATATTCATGATGTGCTCATTCTGCTCATTATTTCTGCAGGATCACTCGAGCGCCGCTGCAGAAGAACAGGGTCGTCCTCTGGATATGGCGCTGAGTTCAGTGGATGATCAGTTCTCCGTCTGTAGAGAGAAAATGTCACGTCTGGTGGAGAAGAAATATCTGAAAGAGGAAAGATCGAACTCAAATAGATTTAATGAGCTTTGGGAAGAAGGTATATATTTTCAGAAGGTTTAAAAACAAACATTCGATTGCCATCTATGTATATACGTACGCTAGTGCAGATATTAACAAGGTTGTATATCCTCAATTCAATAACGATACTCGTAATGGCAAACACAAATACACAGACAAGAGTTAGAGATGGTATTCACTTTACTTTCTGTTAACTGATGCGGTACAGATTCTGAGAAAGGAGAAAAAAAACAAGTGCTTTGATACATTTCGAGGTACAAAATCAACATTTAATCTCCATAAATCAAAGGAAATTCGTTTTGGCTCGTTTACATCCTCGTCTCTTAAGGAATATCAAGCGAAACAGTTTGGCAAAGTTTCGTGTTTTGAGATCCACACTTGTGAGGGTGCTAATGTGACTAAATATTCACATATTGGTTATGAACAAGAGGTGCTGATTCCTCCATATGAGAAGTTTAGAGTCACCGCGGTCAGGAGAAAAACAGGTGGATGTGAAACTGTGTATAAACTGAAGAGCTCTGGGAAAAGAAGTGACCTGGACTGTGCTCTGTTCAGGAAAAATACACTCTTTCCCCAAACTCTTGACCAAGCTAACAGGGATTCGCAGAACATAACACACATAATGTTATTAAATAATGTGCTTGGAAGATACTTGTAAGGTTGAAAAATAGCCTTAGAACATTATAATGTGACTTATTTATACTACACTATAATGTTTTTATATCTTACTGAGAACATTAGGGAAATATGCTATCAACATTAATTTAATGTGATTGGAATATTCTAATAACATTTTACATTTCTGAAATATTTTAAGGTTCTGAAAATGTTTTGATTAACATTATTTTATATCAAACAATAATGTTAATAACTGTTAGAAATGTAAAAACATTTTTTGACATTTTGAATATTCTAAGAACCTTCCACAATGTTTTTATCACTTACTGAGAACGTTTGAGAAACATTCTTAGAACATTAATATAACGTGGCTGGAATGATCTAATGATGCTTTAAATGATGCTCCGAGAACATTAATATAACTGAAATGTAAGGAAAAGGTTTTGAATAATGTTATTCTAAGCAAATAATAACATACAACCTAAAAAAGCCTGGACATTTTTAATGTTCTGAGAACTTTCAGACAATCTATCAACTCTTTTATGGTTATTTTAACATTTAAAATGTGTCTATGTTACACAGAACATGTTAATGTTCACCGAACATTCACAGTACATTATTCAGGGTTCATAGTCATGGAAAACCTGGAAAAGTCATGGAATTTTGACATGGCATTTTCCAGGCCTGGAAAAGTCATGGAAAACAGATATCTGTATTCTTGAATATAGGTTAGTTGTCTTTACTACTTTTCTGTCCTTGGCCAATTACATACTCTCACATTATTAGTGCGGTGTAAGCATTATCTAAATCAATTTTACATAGATATAAATATAAGCTGAAACTAAATAGATTGTTGCGTGTTTTACAATATGCTGTAATAAATTTGAACATGCATTGTTTTTCGTTTATCATGTATATGTAGACATTGCATGAAACATTAGGTCATGAAAATTTACTTGAAAGTCTTGGAAAAAATCATGGAATTTTAGTAGTAAAAATGTGTATGAACCCTGATTATTAGAGCATTCATCCATGTGATAGTAATGTTTAATAAACATTTACTTAAAAAGATTTGAACGTTCTAAGAACATCTCACAATAATGTTTTTATAACTTACTGAAAACATTAGGGAAACTTTCTAACAACATTAGAAATTAAATTAAAATTAAATTCTGATAACGTTTTAAATAACGCTCTGAGAACATTCATATAAGATGAGACATCATGAAAACGTTTTGAATAGTTATAATAACCAAAAAACAACATAATACATTGTCTAAAAACTGGATGTTTTGGACAATAAAAACATTACATTATGTAATTTAATGGGAACGTTTGTAGAACTTCTAATTGTTCGATGTTAATAGCTTGTTTTTTTTTCCTCTCACTGTCGGACTCTTTGTATTAGTCGCCCTGGATGTGAGTACTGCCTCTTTAAGATGAATCATTTGTCACCCTGGATAAAACCATCTACTAAATGTAAGTGGTGACGATATAGTTTTCACTGAACTGAACCTTTTGAATTTATAGGCTAAAAAGTTCCCAGAAAACACATGTAAGTCTGCAAGACATGTTTTAAGGTCTGTAAATCCTCTGCTGTGTGTAAAGGGATCTGATAAAACTCTTTAAAAGGTCTGTTTTACTATTATAAACATCTTAAAGACGTATTATAAGCAAATTCATCACAGATGTCACATAGATGTATTGCAGATGAGCAAATGCTTTAATAAATGTCTTCCAGATGTAAACAGATAAATAGACGTCTCTGCGATCGACTTTTGCTTTCACGGTCATTTTTAAACCACTTGCTTTCTTTAGATGTTCATTTTAACATTACTATGTTTAAACATTTACTGTAACTGGGCAACATTTTTTTTTCTTCATTACAGTTTGTCTAGTTTTTGTGTGACTTTTAATGTTTATTAGTTTTAATAAACACATCCTTAAGTTCGCAATCTCTGAGTTTTTCAGTTTAACAGTAAATCAGGTTTAAATGGCGAGAGTTCCTGTGGGGACGACAGTAACACTGTAATTTATGTCCCACTGATAATATTCAGACCTTATTTTTCACCTCCACATGAGAGTTTTCAGTGTTTTGATTCATATGTTTTATAAAATGAATGCATATTGCCAATAATATAAAAAAATCAACAATTGTAGAAAATGAACATATATTGCATTGTTGGGTTGCTTTTGAAACATTTGCTGGAGCTGAAATAAAAAATGAAATGCAGTTTAATATTTTTTGGCAAAAATAAAGAACAAAATATGTTTGCAGTGAACATTAACAGGGTCAGAGTCAGATATATTTGAAATAAAAAACAAGATTAAGCCAGTAAATCTAGCAAATATTGTTATGTTACTTTTGACCCACCCGTGTGTTACTTTCATGCCTGCCGATGGGGCAACTTTTGTTTAAAGTGAAGTTATATTGAGTTGTTCTACATTTGTTCTAAACGCCACCCAATACACTTATGCACACTTATGAGTTAATAACCACAGCAAAAATATTTTTCCATCTAAAATTTTACCATTTTTCATAAAAACCTGTTTTTAAAGGATACTTTCGTCCCTGCTCTCCCCTAAGTGGTTTATTTATAAACTAACTTCGAGAGGATCATGTGCTTATGATTGCTTGCGGCTGGTCCCGCATTATTCAATTTATGATTCACCAATCAGACGATTCCTAAGCCACTATAAATACCCCTAAGTTCCATATAACAGCCATCTTCGTTTTGAAGAATCCCCTCTTCCACCCCTCCTTTCCTGGATGGGTGGCACAGTGTTTAGCACTGTTGCCTCACAGCAAGAATGTCACTGGTTCTAGTCCTTACCAAGCGAGTCGACGTTTTGGTTTACACATGCTCACTTGGGTTTCCCCCGGGTTCCCTGGTTTCCTCCCACCGTCCAAAAACACGCAACTTAAGTTAATTGACTAATCCAAATCTGCACCATAGACATGCTCCTAGTAAGTAGTTATCTCTTAAGAGCAATCACTATCTGTTCATTAGCTACTACAGCAGGGGTGTTCTGGAGACCTACCTGAGCTCAAACTTCCCTCTCGCCTTGCAAACGGGAGGGAGCCCCGGGCTCGAGGATCTTATGAGCTCAGGGCTCTCTCCCGGGACAGCACGCCAAAGAAGCTTTATAATCAGTCATCAGCTAAGTGTGAACTCTTGAATGCAATTTTATGTAACCCAGTCAATACTAATACGTAGTAGAAATTTGAGGAGAATGACATAATAAATCAGAAGTCAAAACTGCTATATGGACCCTTTAAGTACAAATGTGTACCTTTTGAAAAGATCCCACTTTTACAGTTGGTTTTGTGACTAAATGGTTCTCCTCAAATGCTATTTACATGGACATTCTACCAGAAACATACATTTTCACTTATAAAAAAAACGTGACCGGGTCTGACTTAAGCTTGTCCTCCTCAAAAAACAAAAATCATACAATTCAATGACAGAACGCATCCTTGATCACTGTCAGCTTCTCCATCAAATGATGTCACTTCCGACTCATATCTTAAAGGTGTATTGCACGCATTTATGTTAAATTTAATGCAAATGTGACGGGACTGACAACCACAGGGACAATTGTAAATGTATTTGTATTATATATTTGTGGCATTTATTTGTAGAATTTATTTATAATTTTATGTTTGTAATCAATTGGTGTGAATGAGAACAACTTAAACTCGCCATTTCTGAAGTATTTTTTTTCTAAATAGCAGTTTTTAGCATAACAAAACTATTAAAGCTGTAGGTTCAATTGGGCTGAGGACAAGGACAGGGTTTGTACAGTGTAAAGTGTTTTTAATGAAGAACAAAAATCTGAAAACTAAATGGCATACTCCTTTACAGAGCAACTCGCAGAAATCAACCATCAGTCCATTTTAGACACACATTTGGGATTAAATACTTTATTCACTGTATTTATGTCTCTATTTCAGGGACAGGTAATGTGTACGTTTCTGGTAAAATGTCCCACAAATCAAGGCTTCTCAGATTAAAAGTGCGCATTTAAGACTTTGAGAAACATAAACCAAAGGTGATATTTAAAGGCTTCCTGTGTGACTGTTACGCCCCATCTAGGGGTAAGGACACAACATGAAAGGGAAGACAAAAGATAATCATTGTGAAAATAAAATCTCTATATGTTTTCTTAAGCAGCATTGTGTGTGCGCAGTCTTCCCTTTCATGTTGTGTCCTTACCCTTAGACGGGGCGTAACATAAAAAATTGGGGGCTCGTCCGGGATATTTTCTTCATATACATGCACAAACTCCAATTCAATAAATCTCACTAACAAACACACAATTTCTTTCAATGAACGTCAACACCACAAGTGAGCTCAAACAGCTAAACAGGAAGAATTTATAGGCAGCCAGGAGTCAGCTGACTAGGCAGGGTGTGGCATCAATTGGAGCAGGACCAAGCAAAAGAGCAAGTAGCTGCTTCCTGCAGAGAGAACAAATACACAGAACACTTCCCAAAAATAAAAAGAGCAGAATTAATACATAAAGGGACAGAACAGTGACGCTTTTGTCATTTAAGGTTTAACAACATTATTAATCCCAACAGGGGCAATTAAGTTAGAGCAGTAGCATTTCATGATACAACAAACACGTAAAGAGACAAATCACAATCCAGCATGCTTCGTCGTTTGGCACTTTTAACCACAGTGAATGGGTGAGAAAGAAATACAGATAGTGCGGTTTCCCACGTTAGTCTGCTCTGTTTTACACCAGATTAACAGTCGGAGACTCCAGTGAGTCAATGTGAAGAAAAAGTACTAGATATGATATAAATATGATTTAAAGTACACTGTTGCATCTGGAGTCGTTTTTAGTGAGTTGTGTGTAAATTGGGAATCAATGTATTGCTGTCTCTAAAAACCGCTCCCTACACCCTCATTGTCACGGCCACACACACAAAGGAGAGAAGGCAGGGATTACTTTGTGAGTATTTATTGTGGAGCATGCACAAACAGTGGGTAAACAGGTGAGTGGTGCAACGGGTTGAAGGCTCTCACACATTGGTCCAAGAGGTAAGTTCAAGTTCAGTGCAATCACCAACGTAACAAAAGTCACTTGCCTTAATTTGTCGTTTGCATCCACAGGTACTTAAAGCAAGCCTCACAGGAGAAAGCGGAGCAACAGGGAGAAGATCCAAGAAGCGGAGACCATCCAACGTTGACTCCAGCCGGTGAGTAACTGAATGAGGTGAGTATTTATAGGGAGTGGGTGATTGCAGGTGTGGGTGATTAGAACTCTGGTAATTGTTCACTGGTGTGCCCTGCTGAAAAATCCAGCTTAAACAAGCCTAGGATGGTTGGCTGGTTTTAGCTGGTCGACCAGCCTGGTTTTAGAAGGGTTTTGGCCATTTCCAGGCTGGTCTTAGCTGGTCAGGCTGGGAGATGACCAGCTAAAACCAGCTTGACCAGACTAGCCAGACTGGGAGCCCAGCTAAACCAGCTATGTCCAGCTTAAACCAGGCTGGTCAAGTTGGTTTTAGCTGGTCATCTTCCAGCCTGACCAGCTAAGACCAGGCTGGAAATGGCCAAAACCCCTCTAAAACCAGGCTGGTCGACCAGCTAAAACCAGCCAACCAGCTTATGGCTGGTTTAAGGTGTTTTTTTCAGCAGGGTGGTGGATGGTGATTGTGTGTAGTGACTGGAACTGAGGGAATGTCATTCACTATTCCCTATAGTCCACTAATATAATCTACATGAAGGACTGAATTAAATTCATTCATTCATTCATTTTCTTTTCGGCTTAGTCCCTTTATTAATCTGGGGTCGCCACAGCGGAATGAACCGCCAACTTATCCAGCATATGTTTTACACAGCGGATGCCCTTCCAGCTGCAACCCATCACTGGGAAACATCCACACACATACACTACGGACAATTTAGCTTACCCAATTCCCCTATACTGCATGTCTTTGGACTTGTGGGGGAAACCGAAGCACCCGGAGGAAACACACGCGAACAACATGCAAACTCCACACAGAAATCCCAACTGACCCAGCCGAGGCTCGAACCAGCGACCTTCTACCCACTGCGCCACCGTGACGCCGACTGAATTAAATGAGTGAGAGAATTGAAGCACTGAAGGGATGCCGTCTTGTTTGTGTTTTGCTGTTTGATAAATCCCTCAGACAGACTTTCATCTTCTCTGATAGTTATTTAATACTTAGAGATGCACTACTGGTAATGAATCAAATACTTTTGATTTCTGTCATGTACACAAACGTTACTGTAATTAAATCATATTTCATTTTGAAAACATACGTCGATAAGATTAGACGCCATCTTGTGGTCAGACGCGGAACGTCATTCAGTGCGTGAATGTTGCTAGAAGGGATACAGCTGCGGACGAAAGTTAATGATAATTGTTTATATTATTTATAAATTTACCCAATAATTGTATTTTATTAACGTCTACCCCAACCCTCACACAGTAATGTAAAAAACAGCAATTATGCAGAGTATTATTTATTAAATTACCCATTAAATTGTATTTTATTAATGTCTACCCCAACCCTCACAGTAATGTAAAAACAGTAATTATACAGAGTATTATTCATATTATTTACTAAATTGCCCATTAATTGTATTTTATTAATGTCTCCCTTCCCCAACCCTAAACCCAGCCCTCACAGTAATGTAAAAATATTCATTATTGTTGTAGTGTCACAAAAATGATGCTATTTTGATTTGAGTGTCCACAACTGTATCCCATCTAGACTACAATCTCTCACAGTGCAGTATTTCATGTAGTATTTTCTATCTGTCAAGTGTACATGGTTTGTAGACTCGTCTATTTCTGTGCACTGTGGGATAGATCGAGTGCACTTCATAATGTCCACTGATTTCAGACACCACTAATAAAGCCTCCTACACCTCAAGTGACAAAATTGGTATTTATGTTATTATACATCAAACATTTGACACTGATGAAAATTCAGAATTTGACTTTTGAATTGAGACTTTGAGAACCACTGCTATAAAGTATGATATTAAGCATTTGAAGTGATTCAATTACAGGATCTTCAGCTAACCGTAGGCTACTAAATATTAAAAATGCAAAAGTTGTGCTGGTTTTGGGACTGTAAGTCATTCTCCTCAATTGCTGTTTAGGAAAAGTGTTTAAACTCTAAAAACAAATGCTGGGTTGTTTTAACCCAATGGGTCAAAAATGGACAAGCGCCTATGTGGGTCCAAAATGCACATAAACAATGCTTAATACACACAGAGAGATGTACAGCAGTACACAGATAGCTTTAAATATAAAAAATGTAATATATATATATATTACTGTCTGCATAAATATAAAAAAACTCTGTTGTAGACAGTTTATTCATGACAATTTACATTTATTTATTGTTATTACTATTATTAATATATAATTATATTTGTTTTTATATACTTTTTTATTAGATTTGCCCATCTGTCGAATTTTTGAGGTGTATGTATCACATATAGGGGTATAGGAACAGGAAGTGTGTTTGGATATAACTCACAGTGTTTTTTAGGGCTAATAATTATATTTAGGGGTTTTCACTTTTATTTGATAGGGATAAGGACCTGGAATTAATACTTGGGTCGCCATAAGCACCTCAGTGCTATATGTTAGTGCAGTAGTGAATCGTTCAGTTTTTTTTCGCTTAAAAAATCCCACGACTCTATAAGGGAATTTGAGATGAGACTCTGATTGGTTTAATGCACGTTATGCTGCAAACACACCCAGAACTCATTAAGAGAATAACCCTTGCATGCATGTGCTGGGTGCACAGCCTTAAAATAGCAAAAGTGGATTCAGACACATCCTTGTTGCTCCTGCGCCATGCACTTTAGATCACTCGCCTATATAAATGAAATAGAGCCCTTAGTGTATGTCGTATGAAACTTTATTGACAGTCCCTGAAAATTGTGAATAATCAAACATCCATCGTCGAACCAACTTTATGCACACCTGCTAGCCCAATCTAGTTAGGACAAATCACTTTTTGTCCTTGTCGCCAGATCTTGTATGAATCTTGTATCACCTTACACAATTGATGCAATATTTAAATGTCAAAGCATTTTTTTTAATCTGGAAACATATGTCACAACCCAGTTGTTTATTTCTACGCAGGTGGTACACTCACCGGCCACTTTATTAGGTACATTTTACTAGTACCAGGTTGGACCCCCTTTTGCCTTCAGAACTGCCTTAATCCTTCATGTCATCGATTCAACAAGGTACTGGAAATATTCCTCAGAGATTTGGTCCATATTGACATGATAGCATCACACAGTTTCTGCAGATTTGTCGTCTGCACATCCATGATGCAAATCTCCCGTTCCACCACATCCCAAAGGTGCTCTATTGGATTGAGATCTGGTGACTGTGGAGGCCATTTGAGTACAGTGAACTCATTGTCATGTTCAAGAAACCAGTCTGAGATGATTCACGCTTTATGACATGGTGCGTTATCCAGCTGGAAGTAGCCATCAGAAGATGGGGACACTGTGGTCATAAAGGGATGGACATGGTCAGCAACAATACTCAGGTAGGCTGTGGCGTTGACACGATGCTTAATTGGTACTAATGGGTCCAAAGTGTGCCAAGAAAATATCCCCCATACCATTACACCACAACCACCAGCCTGAACCGTTGATACAAGGCAGGATGGATTCATGCTTTCATGTTGTTGACGCCAAATTCTGACCCGACCATTCAAATGTGGCAGCAGAAATTGAGACTCATCAGACCAGGCAACGTTTCTCCAATCCTCTATTGTCCAATTTTGTTGAGCCTGTGTGAAATGTAGCCTCAGTTTCCTGTTCTTAGCTGACAGGAGTGGCACCCGGTGTGGTCTTCTGCTGCTGTAGCCCATCCGCCTCAAGGTTGGACGTGTTGTGCATTCAGAGATGCTCTTTTAGGTGTACCTAATAATGTGGCCAGTGAGTGTAGTTTGTATAGTGAACTGACACCCCTGGAGCCTCTGCTGATGTTCAATCTCAGGAAGTTCAGCAGATGAAGACGAGAGGTTAAAAATAAGGCCTAGTTTCCTTCTGCTCGTCAGTTTGAGTCTCCAGAGACGCCATCAGTGATTCATTCTCTCCTACATGACTGATGGAGAAGTGAAACCGCTGTGTTTTCTGTCAGCTTTCTGCTCAGGTTTCTGCTCAGGTTTCTCAGTGATGGAGAAGAGGTTGTGTCCTGCTGGCTCTCGCTGGGACTCTCTGCTCAAATTCTGCATCCCCCACAATGCACTGGGACCCACAGGTGAGTGCTGGATCCGTCTGATCAACCAGGTGTAGTGGAGGTGTCAGATATACATGCTTAATCAGTCTGCATTGCGGATAGACACTTACAATTGCCCTCTGATGAGCATTGATGTGCATGTGGGAACCCTTTAACTATACATTGAGGTAAAGTTGGTTTTTATATTAGCACATTAGTTCATTTTAACGCTCCTTACGTTGTTTACCATGCTATACTTTGCATATTGGGTCTGAAATCGCATGCAAGTATGACTTCAAACCAACATTAGCACTATTTAGTACACTGTGAACAATATTGTACTTTGATTGTCGTTGGCTGCTAATATGATTTCACTATTTACGATTAGCAAATACTTTTCTGAAATGATAATGATGGCCTCACGGCAAGAAGGTCGCTGGTTCAAGTCCTGGCTGGGTCAGTTGGCATTTCTGTGTGGAGTTTGCATGTTCTCCCCGTGTTGGCGTGGGTTTCCTCCGGGTGCCCCGGTTTCCCCCACAGTCCAAACACATGCGCTATAGGGGAATTGATGAACTAAATTGGCCGTAGTGTATGAGTCTGTGTATGAATGTGAGTGTGTATTGGTGTTTCCCAGTACTGAGTTGTGGCTGGAAGGGCATCCGCTGTGTAAAACATATGCTGGAATAGTTGGCAGTTCATTCTGCTGTGGTGACCCCTGATAAATAAGGGACTAAGTCGAAGGACAATGAATGAGGTGTAAGTTTTAGTAAATTATTTAAGAGAACTAGAATGGAACAATTGATACAGCTCAGTGCAAGTAATTTCTTTCCCATGTTAATATAATAATAATAATAATAATAATAATAATAATAATGCTTTTATGTTTTGTGGCAAGTACAAGTATTGTTCGCTATTACACTTGTTACGTGGCAGCTCAAGCACGCAACAAATGAAGAGAACCAAACCAAATGAAATGAAAATACCAAAAAGATATTTATTTAAAGGTTACAAAATTTATAAAGAATAAAGTTCAAAGGGACACCCAACGTAACCCAAATGTAAATTAAATGTCTAACATAACATATAAGGTTCAAAACTGTCAGGGTTCTGCCATTCCGGTCTTGTAAATTCTTGTTTTGGTGGCAGAGTCCAGACACTAGTCCTATCGTGTCTTGTATGTTGTGCTCGGCTCGAGTTTTCTCGAGTCGAGCACTCGTTTTGTCATTCTGTCTCTGTTTGAGTGCCATCGTGACTGCGCTCGGGCTTTGCGCGCTCCCGCTTAATGCGGGCGCGCGAGGTCCGGGCGTGCTCTAGATGCGCGCTCTTGTCCTGGTGTTTGTTTGTGTCTGCAGCGTGGTGTTTCATTCCCAGCGTCTCAGTCTAGTTGGTTTCGGTTTCGGTTGGCGCTGGGATGAAACACGCACGTTGCATGTGTGAGCGCACGGTAGGGTGTTTTCATTTATCGTGTGCTCGTGTCTTTTTCAGTCTTCTGTTGGTGTTGTGTTTAGCACGTGGTGCATGTTTACATGCACCGCGTGCTTTTGTCTTGTGTGAGCACGCGGTTAATGAGTTCTCTCATTGGCTGCGTGTTCTAGTCTCGTTATGTGAGCACATGGCTTGTGTTGTTTCTATGTGTCATGTGCTCTCGTCTATTGTGTAGTCCCACCCTCCTTGTTAACCCATTATTAGTTTATCCTGTTCACCTGTCTGTTTGTTAATTATTTCTGCTTATATTCTCCTCATGTCTGCTGTCCTGTGCCAGTTCGTCATCACATCACGTCTCATCTATCTTGCCTTGTCCAGCCCC
>CAIGQV010000904.1:947040-957967 GCA_903798115.1 Danio jaintianensis
TTGTAAAAGCGCTATAGAAATAAAGATGAATTGAATTGAATAAATTGCTCTAAATTACTATATAATTTTTTTCATGTGTGTAGCCTAAACACTGGACTCCTCCTTGTAAACGTCACCTGCTTTTCTGTTTGACTAAAGGTGATCACACAAACATAATCTCATTTTAACAGCATGGTGAGCTTCAGTTGAGTCTGACACCCGTCGGCTGTTTCCATTGAGTTGGTCAATCATTGAGCAATAATTGTCTGTCAATGATTAAGCAAAGTGACCTGAAGAGGGCGCCAGTGAGCAGATGAAGGCACATTCACCCAAAAATGAAAATTCTGTCATCATTAACTCTCCCTTTGACTTGTTCCAAACCTTTATGAGTTTCTTTGCATCTGTTAAACACAAAATAAGATATTTTGAAGAATGCTGTAAACCGGTAACCATTGACTTCCACTGTGTTTTTTTCCTACTATAGAAGTCAATGATTACCAGTTTCCAGCTTTCTTCAAAATATTGTTATTTTAGTAAATATTGAGTACATTTTCATTTTTGGGGTGAGCTATACTTTTAACATGGGACATATGGAAGTAAAATAATGCCTTTATTATTTATTAATGCCATTTTAAAGCATGTTAAATTGTACTAACCGACAAATAAAATGATGCATTGAATTAAAAAGTACTTTCCTTTTTTTTTTTATGCCTGAAATTGAACATAGCTGTTTATTTATGCTGTGAATATGTCAACTCATAAACATTTCATATGCATTTTCATACTTACACCCAGCACACTGCCTCTTTGAACTTTTACCTTCTGGTCGACGCTACAGAGCACTGTGCACCAGAACAGCCCGACACAGAAACAGTTTCTTCCCTCAGGCAATCCATCTCATGAACACTTGAATGATAGTAATCATGAAACAAACATCACTACTTGCTATACACTTTTTATACACATAAACACTTATTTAACAACATACTTTACATGCTAATTTGCACATAACAGCTGCCATATAACGTTGTATATAGTAATATACCTGTACATACACTTGTCAATTTGTATATTTGCATTCACTATTACTTTTATTTTTAAAATATATTTATTATCTGTTGTTTGTCCTGTCTCTGTAATTCTGTTGCACTGTAGAAGCTCTGTCACCAAAACAAATGTATGTGTGAACATACCTGGCAATAAAGCTCTTTCTGATTCTGATTCTGATAAATATACAATTTCACAGCATTTTAAACCAGCATTTTCTTTCTTCGTCAACCTGCTTGCCATTTCAGTGTAATCGTTCCCTCTAATGCATATAGAATGAATGAATAAATAAAAATAAATGTAATCTAAAAAAAATCTAAACTTTTGCCCCTAACAGGGTGGACACAATACATTTACATGTCCTTGTCATGATGGCACTATTTATTTATTTAATATATATTAAGTGTTATTATTTAAAAGAAACACACCGAATACAAGAATGACCCAGGTTGATAATTTTTTTGGTGTGTGTGTGTGTGAGAGTGTGTTAGCAGGGGGCGCTGTAGTGCTGACGGCACATTACCACCTGGAATACAGCCAGTTTGACTCAATACATAGATATATACACTAGATATCGCATACGGACCCTGAGCATGCGTCAATAGCGCCGCCATATTTGTACAGGGCTCACAGGACAAATGTCATTCAACAGCACTAGTCAAGACTAAAGCCAATGTGAAGATGCTGGACTTTAGCGCTGCTAGTAACGAGCAAACAAAGAAAACAAAGCACAAAGGCAGAACATTTCATAGGTAAGATTTCGTTTTTTACATGTTACAAACTTTTGTGCTCAACAAGTAACGTTATTGAAGATAATACAGTCTCTTACTGCGCTCATCATAAGGCAAAGTAGCACCAACTCGCACTGAATTCTAGGCTTATGCTAGTTTTGTTGAATAAAATCAGCAAACAATGTAAATGAAATATGACAACAAGACGCTGCGGTGTTAGAAACTTGTATTATTGTCGGCTAAGTGAACGAGTCGTTCATAACGGGGATTCATTCACAAACGAATCGCTCCCTCCGTTAGAATGAGAAGTGAAAGCAGGAGAGGGGGTGTGTTTCAGGACACGGATTAGATCAAATTTAACAGGGAGGGAGGATAATACATTTCCATGCACACAAACACACACTCTTTATCTGCAATGCCCGTGCGGTCACTGATCCATCGACGTAGAAAAGTGATGTAAAATTATAATTTTCGCAATGAATTTTTTTTTTTTAATTTTTGCGTACTGACCACGGGGGAAAACTCCCAATCATAGATACATGTATATATGTGTATATCTCTGGCTCTGGATGGCCACAGTCCTCCATGCATTCATTTCAAAGGAGCGCTACCCTGCACTAAAATGGCGGCTCTATTGACGCATTCCTTCCAATAGACAACAATAGGCCAGGCGACATCTAGTATATCTATGGACTCAATACTTTCACTACTGTAGAGGAAACCTAAACAGCAACAGCAAACCTGAAACTGTGTAGAAACGTGCGCAAGCAGACAAACAAAAACACCAAACGTCAAGATCCATAAATACTCTCTGAGGAGTTTAGCCACATTTGCTATTCGTCCTTTTAAAGTCCTAAATATTTGATTTAGTTATTAATTAATTAATTAAATAAATTGTTGGCTATGCTAGCCTATACATTCACATGTCAACATATAGTATAGCATGCAATCAAATAAACTGTATAAACTGAAACAAAGCTGTTTTGCGAATAGCTAATGTTTTTAAATGTCAAAAATGAAACTTAGCCGGCTAGTTTAGCCTAATGCAGGTAATTGTTGCCCTTCAGTTCACTTTCTGAAAGTGAAATATAAATTCATGTGTACATTATTATTTCTTCAGTGTGCAGTGTTGTTGTTATGATCACGTGTGAAGTCGTAAATATATCATTTACTTATTTAGTCATTCATTTCTTTATGTATTTATTTGTATGCTAATTAATTGCAATAATACATATATTTGGACAGTTTCTGAACCGGAACTACTTGTAAAGACTGCATGTTTTGCTAATAGCTTATTTTGTAATGCCAAATATGACATTTGAGTACGGGTAATGTTACCCTTCCCGACAGTTAACCTTTTCAGGCTAAAATAAATTAAATATAAATTAGTTACTCCATTATCATTTCCCGCAGTGTGTTATCATGTTGTTGTTATGATCGGGTGTGAAATATAAAGTAGGCTAAAGGTCAAATTATCTGCGCCTTTAACAGTCTGACGCGCTTCTGACGCTTCCGAATTCCATGCTCTCCCATGCACGCCCCTTTTATTCACGTGTCCAGAATCCGCGCATTTGATTGGCTGAGGCGGACCCCTCCTCAGGGCGCCCAGTGTTGCAGAGAAACCACATGCACATATTCATCACACACATACACACAGCAGTGATCATGTAGCCTGCAGTATATACTTATATCCAAGTAAACAATGCTCATCAGTATTGCCTTCTTTATCTTTCGGTTTGAAGGAAGAAGAGAGACTCCTTAAATTCCCATGACTCATCTTGAGCCATTTAACGTGTAACCCTGTATATATTTAATTGTCTTATTTGATATATATGTTTTTAAAATATTGCCGGACAAGAAGAGATGGATTTGAAGTCTCGTGTAGCAGCAGGGCGAAATGTGTTGTGCTTGTTTGATGTGGACGGAACGCTGACAGCCCCCAGAGAGGTAAACACATAGACATGACTTCATACATAGATGTCTACTTCATATAGGATCCGCGATGTTATGAAGCGTTATAAATGATGCAGTTAAAGGAAGATGCGCCATCTTAGCTTTAGGATTTACAGTCATTATGTAACAACATCTCTGTCTGCAGCGCTGCTCTGTGTGTAGGTGAAGCGCGTGCGTGTGTGTGTATGTGTGTGTGTGTGTGTGTGTGTGTGTCTGTTAGCAATGAATGAGTGCGTTTATGTGTGTGTTTGTACAGTGTGATACACTCGTTCTGCACGTATACACCAGCTAATGGATTCACATAATATTATGGGAATGTTATACAAATAATAGTGCTAGCTAATGCTTTAAATAAAATAATAATAAAAAAATGCCGTTACGATATGAACGTTAGTAACGGTAACTCCGAGACGTTACATTGCGTCACGTGTTTATTTTTAAAATACGGAACATTTGGCGCGTTGCGAGCAGTTTGTAACGGTTAAACTCGTATCTTTACATGCCGTTCTGCTCGTGTGTTTGTTTTCGACGTCGTCGTCATCTGAATGTTTCATTCAGACGTCATCGGGGTAAATTTGGTTTTATATTCACACATTCAGACTTTCGTTTTAATAATATTATTTCGGAAAATTATTCTTAGCAAACTCTAAATAGAAAAATCATATTAGCGGACAATGACTATCACAGTACAACATTGTTCACGGCCAATTAAATAGTGCTAATGTTGGTTTGAAGTCATATTTACATGTGATTTCAGACTGAATATTCAAAGTACCGTGGTAAACAATATAGGGAGCATGTCACAAGTTGCCTCCTAATGAATGTGCGAATATAAAACCTACTTTACCTCAATAACGTCAGCGAATAGCCTACAAGTTAGACTGTCACACAAAATGTTGCTAAAACCAACAACAGTGTATTTGAAGTCACTTGCCATTATAATAATTAACAAACACATTTATATTTTTTTAGTTTAGAGTCAGTGTGAAATCACAATGCCCAGTGTGTATTTTGCTAGCGCACATTGTTATTCTTTAGGTGAACAATGAATATGCTAATCCACTCAAAGATTTGTTTTGGTAATCTTCAATCAAATTCTGACCATTCGCTTCTGCTTTGTGAACGTCTCCTTCTCTAATGACGTCAGTTAAGCAGCAATATTCGTAGCCATGCCCCTCTTTTTTTTTTTCTTCTTCTTCTTCATAAAGTAGCTTATTTAAAATAAATGATCAACAAATGAGTCTGTCATGACGTCTCTACAAGTGAAAGCGTTATATACACACAATATGAATGCCCAATTACAAAAATACTACAAACTGTAAAATACTTATGAAAATACTAAACCAAGCCACGCCCCTCTTACTGTTAGTTTGCTATGAGTGAATGACGCGCGAAAGAAAACCCCGCCCCCCCTACTTAATATTCTGTTTTTGTTAGAAGTACATCGTGCTGTCCGTGTCCTTTTCTCTTTAATTTGACCCCGCGGACGTCATTGGGGTAAATTTTGGTTTTATATTCACACATTTAGATGTTCTTTTTAATAATATTATTTCGGAAAATTATTCTTAGCAAACTCTAAATAGGGAAATCGTATTAGCAGACAATGACTATCACAGTACAACATTGTTCACAGTGTATTAAATAGTGCTAATGTTGTTTTCAAGTCATACTTGCATGTGATTTCAGGCCAAATATACAAAGTACCACGGTAAACAATACAGGGAGCATGTCACAATTTGCAACTCAATGAATGTGTGATTATAAAACCAACTTTACCTCAAGACAAGTTGAGCTTTATTGTCGTTTTGCTACATGTGTGGACATACAGAGGAACAAAAGGTCGTGTCTCGCAGGACAATGGTGCTACATAATTAATCATTAATACAAACACAACACTGGACATCAGAGCTATTTCAAAAAACCTACGCATAACTAACATCTGAATACCTGAATGTAAACGTCAGCGAATAGCCTGCAGAAAGTTAGACCATCACACAAAATGCCGCTAAAACAGACAATGGTGTATTCAAAGTCACTTGCCATTTATTTAAATAACGAACACTTAAAAATATTTAGCCTCATAATCTTTTTTTTAGTTTAGAGTCAGTGTGAAGTCAAAATGCCCAGTGTGTATTTTGCTAGCGCACATTGTTATTCATTAGGTAAACACTGAATATGCTAATCCACTTGATGATTTGTTTGTTTTGGTAATCTTCAATCAAATTCTGACCATTTGCTTCTGCTTTCGGAGTGTCTTCTCCTCTGATGACGTCAGTTAAGCAACAATATTGGTAACCACGCCCCTCTTAAGGCTGGTTTATACTTCTACATCGAGTGATTGCCGTGACCCACGGTGCCTGCCTTGCACGTAGTCGTGCATACTTCTTCGTGCTCTTTGTGTTGCTCTGCAGTAGCACTTCTGAAACGCTAGTTGGGAGTAGGTTATGCTATGTTCCTTTGTATCGAGTTTCTTTGCAGGGGGCGTTTGTTTTTTTTCTGAACGCTGCTTTAATATACAAGTAGCTAAAACTTGCGCATTCAGAGGCGGGAACAGCGGACGTGCATTATTAAATAAACACAAATCAACAATTTTAATCTGGAGGTCCTTCACAGGACTCGACACTTGTAAACAATCGCTTCATCGGGCTCGTGGCTCTCAGCACCGCCCACATTCATCCCCTCTACCAAGATGACCAATCACAGATCTTGTGCTAAGCGTCGTTGCGACGTGTAGTTAATTTTTTTTGAGAGGTGTGCGTTGGCGTCAGCCATGGTGAGGGCTATGCGACCGCATGAAGGCTGCACCTGACCATACGTGTGCGCTTGATGCAGAAGTATAAATCAGCCTTTATTGTTAATTTGCTACGAGGTTAATGATATGCAAAAGAAAGCCCCACCCCCTGCTTAATATTCTGTTTTTGTTAGAAGTACATCAACATACTGAAATAAAACTCTCAGCAACTGACTTTAAAACTCTGACTGAAATTAAGTCCACAGAAATCTGCTTCACACACATGATGTTGTTGTTTTTGGTGTGGCCACTATTTGATTAGCGTTCTTGGTGATAACAGTTAGCTGATTAACGGCTACACCTCCGTATTCTCCTTTATTAAATGCATTTTACTTACTAGAACATCTGTCATATTCGTCCCACCTAGCATGCTGTTATGAATCACAGACTATTTCAGTGTGTTGTGATAGCATGAGTGTGTGACATTCAGAAGATCAAGAGCGTTCAGTTATGCTTAAAACATCGAATGCGCACTTTAAACATCTGCCGAAAATATAAATGTTGTCAGCTATAAGTTACATTATGCTTCATGGTACTAATAGTGTTATTGTTGGTGAGAGATACTTTTATAACTGATGCATTACAATCTTGCTATACTACAGTAAATGTGTTACTTCGTTACTTGTTGAACTCAAGTATTATTGTTATGTGAAAGTATGTTATTTTTGCGTTACTTTTTAAGTTCTGCCCTTGCTGATGCCCTCATTTACTAAAAAGCTTATACTTTTTTTTTTTTCAGAAAGTAAAACTGTACTGGGTTTAGGGATAGGATTGGGGGAGAGAAATAGAACATAAATACAGTTTATAATAAATAAATAAATACATTTATGCAGTATAAAAACTATGGAAACCAATCTAATGTCCCCACAATTCACAAAAACAAACCTGTGTGCATGTGTGTGAGCAGAAGATCGACCCAGAGCTGGATGATTTCGTTCAGGCGCTGAAGCAGAAGGTGAAGATCGGCGTTGTTGGAGGATCCGATTATTGCAAGATCGCAGAACAGCTCGGAGACGGAGATGAAGGTCAGACTGGATTATTCATTCATTCATTCATTTTCTTTTTCGGCTTAGTCCCTTAATTAATCTGGGGTCGCCACAGTGGAATGAACTGCCAACTTATCCAGCATGTGTTCTACGCAGCGGATGCCCTTCCAGCTGCAACCCATCACTGGGAAACATCCATACACTCTCACATATACACTACGAACAATTTAGCTTACCCAATTCCCCTATAGCGCATGTATTTGGACTTGTGGGGGAAACCGGAGCACCCGGAGGAAACCCACGCCAACACAGGGAGAACATGCAAACTCCACACAGAAACGCCAACTGACCCAGCTGAGGCTCGAACCAGCGACCTTCTTGCTGTGAGGCGATTGTGCTACCCACTGCGCCACCGCGCCACCAGACTGGATTAGTTTTTTTTTATATTCATCATGATACGACCTCGGGGCAACATGGTGGCTCAGTGGTTAGCACTGTCGCCTTACAGTAAAAAGGTCGCTGGTTCGAGTCCCGGCTGGGTCAGTTGGCGTTTCTGTGTGGAGTTTGCATGTTCTCCCCGTGTTGGCGTGGGTTTCCTCCGGGTGCTCCGGTTTCCCCCACAGTCCAAACACATGCGCTATAGGTGAATTGATTAACTAAATTGGCTCTAGTGTATGAGTGTGTGTGTGTGTGTGTGTGTGTGTGTGTGTGTGTGTGTGTGTGTGTGTGTGTGTGTGAGAGAATGAGTGTGTATGGGTGTTTCCCAGTACTGGGTTGCAGCTGGAAAGGCATCCGCTATGTAAAACATATGCTGGATAAGTTGGCGGTTCATTCCTCTGTGGCGACTCAAGATTAATAAAGGGACTAAGCTGAAGGAAAATGAAATGATACGACCTCTAGTTTTTAGGATCAGTAGCTTCTCATGTTTGGACATTGTGGCAGAATGTGGAGAAACTGGTTGGACTGTTGTGTGCTCAAACATTGACATTGTGACCTGCAGCAGTTATTCAATGCACACACTTTCAGCATTTAGTTTGATTATCAGTTCTTTTAATGCTATAAAAGTGATTCAAGCCACTCCGTTGTGCCCCATTCACACTTTACCCCTTCTTATTTACTTTCAATGCAGGGATTGGGTTAGGCTATGATTGACCCAAACATTATGTGCGAATTATACATTGACTTTTTTGGTAATGTTAGGTTGTGCAAAACATGCTTCAGCGAATTAAATGTATATATTTATTCAATAACATCTAGTTTATTAATCAAACATATTACAGTTTTGAGTGTTTTCAAGACCTATGCTGTCTTTGAGTGTATGCTGACCTACAGTGTCCTCCGATTGGCTGTTTCAGCAGACGTGTAATTCACAGAGACAAACAAATTTTGATATAAAACAAACTGAGACTTATTTTGCATTCCTGCACCAAAAAATGGATGATATGGAAAATTACACTTATATTTTACTGTTTAACTTCCATGTGCGAGCATAGGTGTGTGTTAAAATGCAAACTATGCATCTAATAGTACTTTACTTTAGGCTATATGTAAAAACAAACACCTATTTTACAAGAACAGTGTCTTTTTTTTTTAACACTTATTGGTACTCTAGTTCTGCCGGTTTCATTCTGCATATATTAAATATTTAAAAAATATTATGATATATTAATATATTATTATTATATCTACAAAATATTATTGAATATTTTCCATAGACTGTATTTTCTTGCATAGACTGCTAGGCGTGATTATGGTATGAGCCATTATAGGGGTGGCCAAATCTATATTTATTTTACCTATTATTTTAATTATATATTTTTATTTAAGATACAGATCTGAGCTAATTATTTCTCCCTATTTAATGTGGAAACATCTTGTCCCATATATATTGCATCCCGGTTACAACAACTCAGCTTTGTAGAGTCATCCAAACCCCCTGAATCTGTTAATTATTTAACTTTAAAGGGGACCCATTATGCAAAAATCACTTTAATAAGGGGTTTAAACACAGTTGTGTGTCAGCAGTGTGTGAATATATCCAGCCTCTAATACTAAACATTAATTAATTGTCTTTGTTCTAATCAGACTTGATGAAAACAATCAGCAGAAACACTTTGATTGACATTCTCCCTTTGTACGTGTCATCAGAGGGGGAAAGCCCCGCCCACTAGTGCCCATCTCTCCCTCATTAGCATAAACAGCAGCCCTGAGTGAGAAGCAGCCGTCTGTCCATTAGCCATTAGAGTGTTTGAGCTGCTGAAGATAATGTCAGCATAGACTAAGAGGATTATAGATGTGGAGTTTTAGATGAAGCACAAATGAACAGCGATAGCAGTCTCCATAGACTGACACAAGCATGAAGCGCACACTGACACACACATTGTACATTTTTCACACAGATAACGTTAGTCCTGTTTTGAATCTGTCACTATGCTGACACACAGGTGTTTATAGCTCCGCCCTCTTCTAAAAAGAGCACAATCTCATTTGCATTTAAAGCGACAGTCACCAAAACGCCACAATTAGGATCAAAGCCTAAAAGGGTCAGTTTCAGAGAGGTAGAAAACATTATCTGTGTGGTATTTTGAGATGAAACTTCACTACACACTCTAGGGACATCAGAGACTCCTTTAAATACCAGAGGTGTCACTGTAAGACTGTACGCACAGACACGCGTTTAATTGCTTTCCAAACTATTTATGCTCATTTCAGACAGTTAGCTGCCCAACAAACACATATATTTTTATATATTTTCATTGTGTATTTGTTTACACACACAGTTATCTAATATTTAGTATACTGTCACATGCTTTACTTGAATAGCATGTAAATTATGGCCAGTGGGATTTGTTAGAAAGATTAAAAATAGATGAGTAATACATGAACATATTAATCAGGATGATGAGTGTGAATGAGCTTGTTTGGTTTGCATCAGTGTGTGTGTTGTGTAATACAGGTAATTGTTTTGTTTGTATGTGTATGTGTGTGTTGTGTAATACAGGTAAAGGTCATGATGATAAGGTGTGTGTGTGATTAAGTGTTTTGATTACTAACTGATTGTGTTGTTTTGTTGCAGTGATACAGAAGTTTGATTATGTCTTCGCTGAGAACGGGACGGTGCAATATAAAGACGGCAAACTCATCTTTAAACAGGTGATTCACTCGGTCATATTCACACTAAATATATATATATATATATCTCAAATCACCTTATTAGAAATATTTAAACTAGCAAAGAAGGACTTAAATGTGTGTGATTTTACAGTCTTGTGCTGTATTTATATTATTTATTATTTATATTTTAATACATGTGACTATATAGAATTTTTGATTATTGTGCTCTAAATTATTTCTATTTTACTATGACTATATATATATATGATATTTTATAACCTTGCGCTCTATTTACATCATTTATTAATTATATTTACTATGCGTTA
>CAIGQV010000904.1:1008207-1021525 GCA_903798115.1 Danio jaintianensis
GCGCTATAGAAATAAAGATGAATTGAATTGAATTGAATTGAATGACTTTCTTAATGTTTTATTTAAAGTTTCTTAAAGTTGTTATTTCTAACATGACACATCGTTTCATGTGCATGTTTTTGGCTCATAAAAAGTGTGCACTTTGTGTATGAAAATCTGTGTGCGACATTCTTTTTTCGGTTCACTTCAGCTAGTGTAAGTAGATCGAGTACATTTGGTGTTGAAATTTTCCTCTCTTAGCACATGTAATCCTAAGTGCTTTAGGCAGCAGGACAGACGAGGGATTTCATGAAGATAATCATGGATTGGTACCTTGGCCTCAGCATCTGCTGAAACAAACACACGTGCTGCACACTCCGTCAGTGAGATGTGTAAGGAATAACTGACAATGTTTCATGTGTGCTGTATTCTGTTTATACTCTGGTTCCCACAGTTAAAGCTGCTGTTCAGATGTTGTATTTGAGACAACTGTCAGGTTTTTGTCCTCAAACCGCTCCTGTGTGTAGCACTAGTTTCTTTCATATCTCATACAAAGCCTTCTGTTGTGTTTTGATGCTGTGGTAGCCGTAAAATAACTGAAAATATTCAGCGTAGTGATATGGAGCTGTATTGCACTCAACCTTCCAGAACAAGTTTAGCTGTGTGTTTATCTTTAAAAAATGGCACACCTTTGAACGCTATCCAACCAATCACAACCAAGCATTCCACAGCACTTTGATTCAAGTATTTATATTTGTTTTAACTGGTCTGTCTGTCTTTCCAGATGCTGTGAATAAACTGGATCTCGAAGAGCTGCTGCCCAGCTTATACCAGCTGATTCAGGCAACTGGTCTGTTCTGAGGGACTTCAGAAATTTTTTAAAGATCACTTGGTCTCTGACAACGACTTTTAAGCAATTTTTGAGCAACAATCCAAAAAAAAAATCAGAGGCCCTTGCTTTTAAATGAACATTGAAGACTAAAAGACTTTCACCTTAATATTTGCAAGAGATGTTTGGATGGCTGTAGGTGCCTGCATCACTGAAGGAACTTCCAATACATAATCAACATCATCATGCGCCTGGAGGTGAAGGTTGCGTTGAACTTCATTGTGTCCTATTTGTACAACAAGCTCCCACGCCGGAGGGCGGATCTGTTTGGCGAGGAGTTGGAGCGAATCCTAGTGTCCCGGTTTGATGGTCACTGGTACCCAGAGGCTCCTCTGCGTGGCTCTGCCTTCCGCTGCCTCTATCTGGGGGCTCCCAGGGACCCTGTGGTGGAGCTGGCAGCCAGGAGAAGTGGTCTGGACACTGAGGAAGTTCATGCCAATGTTCCCCCTGAGCTCAGCATTTGGATAGACCCCTACGAAGTGTCTTACAGGATCGGGGAGAAAGGTGTGGTGAAAGTCCTCTACATGGAAGATCCACCAGGTTTAGGAGGTGACACTGAAACATCTGATGTTGTGCTCAAAGGAGACGTAGAGTTTGAGGAAGTCAAGAGTCTGGGCTTTAACCCAGAAGCTCAGGTGTTTGTACCCATCGGTGGCCAGGTGTCACCAGTTATGCTCTCCAGTTCACCAAGTCCAATTTCTACCTCATCTTGTCCAGGAATGTTCGGTTATGGCACTCCTAGCACTCCCACTAACACCAGCCCTCATTCCTCCAACACCTCCACCCCTTCGCCGTCCAGCTTGGTTTACCCTCCATCCAACTCTAGACCCACACCACAGCCAATCACCTTCACCACAGCCAGCTTCGCCGCCACCAAATTTGGCTCCACAAAGATGAAGAAGTGTGGAAACCCTGGAGTTTCCTCTGGTTCTGGCATTATAGTAGCTCCCCAGCAGAGGATGATTACGTGCTCCCCCACCACCATCTCACCTCCAGGGCTGGTCAAGCACAAACCCCTCTCCCTGTCCATGCACTGTCTGACTGGACCTGTCCTAAGCCAACTGTCCCCTACTGCCAAAGAGTTTGTGTTTCCTGCATCGCAGAGGCTCCTTTACTTTGATGCTGAAGTTCCATCAATGACCCCATTCCCAGCTCCGCACTCTTCCTTCGATCCGTTCTCCAGTCCACCTCCAGGTCAGGCTGTCGGAATCATTGGAAGCAACAGTGGAATTTCGTTCATGGATAAACCACCATTTGTGGAAGGACTGGGATACAACCTGCAATATTCCGGCCAACCTTTCCAACCGGTGGTGTTGGCAAACTAAAGTCTCAAAGTTGCAGAGACTCACCAATGACTGAAGTTCCTCCAGTGACCCAGTTCCAGAGCCAATTCAATCCATTCTCCAGTCCACCTCCAGGCCAGGCCATCGAGGTCTTTTGAAGCAATAGTGGAATTTCCTTCATGGCTAAACCATCATTTGTGGTGTACAACATGCAGTATTCTGGCCAGGATTTTCAACAAGTGGTGTTGGCCAACTAAAGTTGCAGAGACTTCTCAATGACCCCATTAGATACATTTTTGTTCTCCAGTTCACCTCTAAGCCAGGCCGTTGGGATCATTGGAAGAAGTAGTGGAACTTGCTCCAATGATAAAACCACCATTTGTGGAAGGACCGGGATACAACCTGCAGTATTCCAGTCAGGTTTTCCAACCTGTGGTGGTGGATACAAACTAAAGTCTTAAAGAGACCCACCAGTGACTGAAATTCTACCAGTGAGCCTATTCCAGAGCCAATTCAATCCATCCTCCAAGCCAGGCTGTTGAGATCCGTAGGAGCAGTAGTGGAGTTTCCTTCATGGATAAACCAGCATTTGTGGAAGCACTGGGATAAAACATACAGTATTCCGCCCTGGCTTTCCAACTAGCGGTGATGGGTCAATTTAATCTCAGACCCACCAATGGCCGAAGTTCCACCAATGACCCCATTAATTCCATTTCCAATCTCCAGTTCACCTCTAGGTCAAGCCATTGCGATATTTGGCTTAAAAGTTTTTCCTACATGAATAAAACCACCATTTGTGGAAGGACTGGGATACAACTTGCAGTATTCTGGACAGGCTTTACATCCGACCTCTTGAGTTGTCCAACTAAAGGCTCAGAGTTGCACAAATGACCCTATTCTATACCCTATTCAATCTATTCTCCAGTCCACCTTCAGGCCAGGCCATTGAGATCATAGGGAGCAACGGTGTAATTTCTCTCATGGATAAATTACCACATGTGGAAGGACTGGGATACAACCTGCAGTATTCAAGCCAGGCTTTCCAACCCATGCTTTTGCCCATCTAAAGTCTCAGAGTTGAAGAGATCCCAATGCTGGAACATTTCGATCCAAGAATCACTGTTACTACCACCACAACAAATCAAGAGTATTATCCCCACAGATTGTCCCCTGTAATTGTTACTTTCCCGTTCTCATGTCTGATCTCTTGGAGTAACCTGCCTCCTGTTGCACAGATTTTTTTTTTTTCTGTTTGTCGTTTTCAGTAATGAGTCACTTGATTGGGGCGTCCTTCGCTCAAATGTTTGTCTGCTTTTGATTAGTTCTTTTTAAATCTTATTATGGGGGAAAAAGCTAATATTCTTACAGAAGATTCTAGATGTTTAAAAGGGATTTTTGGGATGTTTAGATGTTCAGATAAATTATGCTCTGGAAGTTACAGCCACTTCGGACTAGTTCGGTCACACCTCAGTGAGGATTTCTGATTATTGTATTGCATGTTCTCTGAATGAATGTGAGTCTCGTGCTTTTGAGCTAATGATTAAGAGGTTGCTTTATACTAGCAAGACAATTCTGAAGCTAAACCAGCATAAACACATTGAGCCAAACTCTGGAGAAACCAGACAATGTTTAAACCCATGCCTAGTGCCGTCAGGCTGAGGATCGATGTTGTAGATTTTCAGATCTTATTAGTTCAGAGGAACTGGCTGAATAATTGATTAGAGGACTGTGCATGTCTGTGAAGGCTTAAGATGTTTTTATCAACCGCTCGATGTCTTTGCACATGTGACCTTTACAGAGACACTCTGATTAGCTTTCCAGCAAGGAGAGTCATGTTGAATTTAATGTGTTGTTAGTTTTACACGATCCAGAGGTCATAAATCATGGATCGAAAGAGATGCTAGAGTGAAAATTGCACTTTGTTTTCTGCGCTTCAGGACTCTGAATGTTACCTCATATTCTCTGACTGCAGTGGCTGTGTTTTATTGGGCTGGGATGGAGGCTAGTTGAGAAGATATAAAGATGTTGGACATCACTATTTTTCCCTCTGTGTTTTGTCCTGTCCAGTTGTGCTGCACTTTATTTACCAGGCCTTTTGAATCTCCCAGAATGCCTCACAATATATGCTAGATGCTAAAGGTCCTTTACCCACCCTTTAATGGCCAGTTATGTCTAAACTATAGCTTCGTAATGTAGTTTAAAGATTGTATTAAATGAACTTTAGGATGTGTGGCTGAGACTGTACACTGAGAAAAAAAAAATTCATAGGATCTACTTAATTTAAAACTCGTTACACCAAAATGTATCAAGTTTTTTCAACTTAATTTTGCCGTTTTTCAGTAATAATTTAAGTTGGAAAGTATTTTAGGTGTAACTTAGTTTGTTTTCACTCTTTACAGTGTATGTTGTGACGTTCCTCCAGCTTCATGAATATTCAATGGTTTCATTTGGGGTGGGCGGGGTTTAGATCTCTATATATGCTACGAATGGGTGTATTTTTTTATATTTGTTTGTAATTTATTTACGATTTTTCTATATTTTTTTCGTGTTTTTTCAAAAGAGTTATCTACAGCGTTTATAAAACAAATGAAGAGATATCTATACGACAATGACGTGAACATGTATATATTTCTTATGTTTGAGATCTTTTGTTTAGTTTCTTACGTGCTGAGGTTATTTTTTCAGAAATAACTATATGAATATAAATATATGCAAGATGAAATGACTAATAAAATTTGTTTAACAAAGAAAGCGGAAAGTGTTTGGAAATCATTCAAGTCTTCAGTTTCTTCTGGGTTTTCGGTGCTCCTCAGAAATCTTTGGAATATTTAATATAATTGATTTCTTTTATGAAAGTAAACTAGTACGAAAATAAAGTCTTGGTTATTCCTTGACTAGTAGATATTTGGTTTAAAGCAATTAATCTTGCTGTATTTACATTTTAAGGATCCATCGTAACGTCCATCCTAAAGCTGCCTTTCCACTGCACACGACATTCAGACGCGACTGTCGGAATATGCCCCCTTGTGGCAGTTGCACAGTGTTCAGTTTTGTCGCACATCATGGAAAAGCTCGCGGTGTCTGAAAAAGAGTGCAAAAGCAAGATCATTTATTCTCTGCAAGAATAGTTGAATGAATACTAGAAATTCATAGACCGCTGAAATTTTTGAAGGGAATGTGGAGACAGCATTAAAAAAAAAATATATGTGTGTGTATATGTATGTATTACTCAATTATGAATAGAAATATGTTTTGTTTTTCCTGATTCAAAAAGTAGCATAACGCTACAAATCTCATCTCATGCACATGGACCTGCTTGGACACACTGGAATACATCACATCCAGTCCGGCATACAGTCTAGTCGCAGAAGTTTAAATATTTTAACGGATCTGGATTTTCCGCATACGGAGATGATTGGAACGTAACGCAGCTCCCGCACTACTCTCCGTTGGAAATGAATGACTGAATGATGGATGTCTGTTGCTTGTCATTTGTCGTGTGCAGTGGAAAGGTGGCTTAATTGGAGAGCCGATGTTTAAACCAGTTTTGGAGATTTCTAAAAACGTTTTACATTTTTAATGAAAACAAAGTTGGAACAACACAAATATTTTAGGTTTATAAATTGACTTGTTTTAAAATTGCTCTCAGCCAATCAGAGCACAGAGCTGCTTGCATGTCATCAGTTTGCTTTTCAATCATCTTTTAAATGCTTGGAATTGTTTTATTTGAGTCTGATAATGTATGAATTGATTTATATATATATATATTTTTTCCCTCTCAATGTTATAAGTTAGTCTAAATAGTTTTCTGCTGTTGTGCATAAAAGTACGGAAGTCCAAAGAGGCCATGCATTCAAATATTTTTTTTCTCTCTTGTCGTGATAACGACTTATTTTTTTGCTTTTATTTATGTATTAATTATTATTGTTAATGTCTGGCCAGTGAATCTGCACCGGCCGTGAGAACAGAGAGAATAGCTGAACTGCAGACGCACATTCGTGCAACACGTTAAAGGCGTTCAGAACACCCATAATATGAGTGCAAACGCTCCTGCTCATGATTATTGTACATTCATTATTATATTCATGTATATGATTTTATATATATAAATCATTTACAATAATATTCCCTCAACTGTTAGCATTTTAAAGCAACTCTATATGGCACAAAATAAGTTGCTAAATGTATGAATTAAATTATGAAAACTGATGAAGATCCTGCTTTTGCGTTGATCCTTTCCGCATTTAATACATCATACATGCAGCAACGTATTTTTGTGCCATGTAGAGTCGCTTTAAAATAGTAACAGTTGAGGGAATATTATTGTAAATAATGATATATATATATAAAATCATATACATGAATATAATAATGAATGTACAATAATCATGAGCACGAGCGTTTGCGCTCATATTATGGCTGTTATGAACGCTTGTTGCACGAATGCGCGTCTGCAGTTCGGCTATTCTCTTTCTGTTCGCAGGGCCGGTGCAGGCTCACTGGCCAGACATTAACAATAATAATAATTAATACATACATAAAAGCAAAAAAATAAGTCATGGCCTCTTAGGACTTCTGTATAAAAGCGCTTTTAGTGTGTAAATATCAGGATATTTCCTTGCAGTATTTCCTTGAGTACAAATGTAGACCAGAATCTGAAACGAATCAATTCTGTAGGAGAAATGCAGGACTACGGAAGACTTTGGTTCATTTATTATGTGAACAAGCGCCATGTCCATGTAAACCTTTAACACAAAACGTATAAATATAGGCAATAAAAAGATTTTAATATAAATATATATATTTTTAATATTACATCCTATGTCAAATTAGAGTATTAATGCCAATTTTCTTTCATATATATGTCATATTTGCCTGAACAAATTTAATTTAAACCATTTTGTTGATTAAAAAAAGAAAATATGTAAAGATTTGTATGAATGTATAATTCATTCAAAGTATTTTCACCCCTCATTAAGATCTTACAAAAATCGCATGTAAAGCATTAGAAACTTGTCCATCAATTCTCCTTTTGTCAGATCACATTTATTTGATATCAAAGCTGAGATGAATTCAATAAACACAAGCAAAATACATAACAGAATCTGTATCTATCATACGTGTGTGTGGATATAAAGACATTATTTAATAACTGCTATGTCTTCTTCAATATTTGTTGATAACAGGGTGTCCGTGGATGCTTAAGTCTTTATTTCCATAGTAAAAAAAAACTAAAGTAAAATAAGGCCTTAATTAGTCTTAAAAATGTAATCGAACCGACAACGTAAAGAAGATTTTGTTTCCTATTTGAAATCTTCTTTAAAATATCTTCATCTTTGTCACCCAGAACAAAATAGGTGGAGCCTAATAACATGCACACTCGCAGGGATTTCGCTCTATAATAGCTTATGACCGCTGTGTCAACCTGTACATTAGCAGATATGCTCCAATTAGTGGGCCCCAGACTGGAATTGGATGATTTTTGGCATGAGGGGTGAATGGTCAGTCATCTGTTCTGTTAAGCAGCAGCGCAATATACAATAGTGTTACGGATGGCAACTACTTTATTTTTGCACAAATTCAGTACTATAAAATTGGTCAAATTGAATTCTTTGTGGTCTTAAAACTCTTAAATATAACTCTCAGAATCCTGCAGATACCCTTGATAAAGATGTGATGTTTGTAGTGTGTGGATGAAGGTGATTCACATCAGTGTGTGTGTGTGTGTGTGTGTGTGAAGCAGATGTTATATAACAGCACTCCAGTGTTCGGCCGATTGTTACGCAACGTCACACTGAGAATAATAATGAACACACACTCACACACACACGAACGACAGCTGTGAAGAACATGATGTGTGTATGTGTCATCCTACTGCAGTGGTTTCACACACACGTGATGATGTCATCAGCCAATCACAGCGCAGACCCTCAGCAAGGTCAAATCACTGATACTGTCCTTTATTAATACACAGATACAGTCAGAACATACTGCATTACACCAGCGTCTGTATAAAAACAACACGTCACTGCTAGAAAAACAAACAAAACGAGATATATATATTTAAAAATGCACTTGTATGTTTAAAATTACACGGTTGTATTAAAGACACACACAAAGAAAACGAATGCTACATTAGAGTTGTACAGAGCTCAGCACTGAACTCGACATCTGGAGTTTATACCACTTTAGATTTAACCCAAAGCTAAAGGCCATCATTTCGACAACGACACTATTCAGGCCTTAAAAAAACGAATATAGAAACGTCCGTCTTGTAGACGTTGAACACAGTGATCGACAGAGGTTGTGGATTGAAATCAGACGGGAATTAAAAACAGAAACGTCCACAAATGTGAGCTCACGTCCATATATGGAAGAGAAGGACACGCCCACTGCACAGCGTCACCATGACAACAGCACGCAGTAACGACTCGCATATTTACAACAGTTCTGCCCGTAAGCTCTTGACACCCGTTTTACAGAAACACAATCATGACGAAAAATATATCGTATTGTGTCGTTATTATTATTTATATTATAATATATTTATTTTATTGTTTAAATGTCCAAATTTTAACAAATGTTTGAGGGAAAAAAACGTTTTTCGTGGAAAATTATTACTAAAACGCAGCAAAATTAATACATTTCATATTGAAAAACGTGTGTAGTTGTGTAATATCGAAAAATGTCAAATGTGAACGCAAACCATGATAACTATATTATATTAAAAACCTATAAAAATGGAAGCACATTACGACTATCAGAGTCTCTTTTCTGACGTTTTTTAGTTTTAAAAACTCCAGAAAACAAGCGAAAACAGTAATAAAGGTGAGACTTTAGCGACGCTGAATGTCCTCGACTCACGCCACATGTCGAAAAAAAAGCCAAGCACGTTTATATTACACAATACAACAATTACCTACAAACGCATCATTATTATCATTAGGTTATTATTATCAATGCATCAAAAATGCAACGTTATTGGAAAGAATACAAAAACAAACTCATTCTGCTTGTGTTTTACGACTGACGCTGAGCTGCCTCGCGACCTGCTCCATTAAAAACAGATATATTTCTATCGTAAATAAGGAAACACGTGTTAGACGCATCTAATCTGAGGTAAAGATGAATCGTATATTATTGCCCTGGATTAAACCCTGAAAACTAAAACAGATCCAGTCCATGAATCGATCGCTCACAGTTAAAATCCCTGCCGGCGGCGTTACAATATTAGCCGCATCATCATCGTGAAGCATCAGAAAATCGTAAGATCTTTCTGGAAGAACAACGAAACGCTGACAATCACGAGCGTATTTATAGACAAACGCCAAATTAACAAGCGCTTGATTCCTCCAGTACACAAACGCTTAATTTCCTCCATAAGCAGTGAAAAAAATAAACGAAACACTTAAAAAAAATGCTAAATGCTAATGCCAAACAGACTGATTCACATGAGGAATCAAAACTAAAGATTCAATAACACTAAAAGGAGGAAAGACGATCAAAAATTATAATCCTTTATGCTTATTTTCCACCACAAGCAAGTTTAGCCACTTTATGTGACTTAATTTTATTGGAGGAAAAATGCTAAATGCTAATGTTAAACTCAATGATTCACAAGATGAATCGTTTGGGTTCAAAACTAAAGATTCAAAAACACTAAAAGGAGGAAAGACTAGCAAAAAATGATAAACCTTTCCGCTTATTTTTCCAGCACAAGCAAGTTTAGTGACTTTATTATATTGGAAAAATAAGCTAGAAGCGTTAAAAATCACTGATTCACATTACGAATCATTTGGGTTGAAAGCTAAAGATTCACAACAGTCCCTTGAAACCCTAAAAGGAGGAAAGACGAGTGAAAATCAAACTCCTTTATGCTTATTTTCCACCATAGATTTTGCCACTTTATGTGACTATTTTATTGGAGGAAAAAATGCTAATGCTAAAATCACTGATTCACATTATGAATCATTTGAGTTCAATGCTAAAGATTCATAACAGTCCCTCGAAACCTTAAAAGGAGGAAAGACGATCACAATCAAACTCCTTTATGCTTATTTTCCACCACATGCAACTTTTGCCGCATCTGTGACTTTATTTTACTGAAAAAAAAAACATTTTACGCTCTAAAAATCCCCGATTCACATTATGAATCATTTGGGTTCAAAGCTAAAGATTCATAACAGTCCCTCGAAACCTTAAAAGCCTCAAAACAGCTCATTATACAAACATTTCTATCACAATTCTGCCTCATTTCTCTTATTTCTGATGACAAACCTGCAGTACATGAACACTAATAATGTGTCGAATGTAAACAAAGAGAGGAAATGATCAAAACCAGACCGAAAGTCTGGCGAAAACACTGTCGGATTCAACGCAGAATCCTTTACACTTATAATACACCACAAACACATTTAGCCACATCAGTGACAAGATTATATTGGAAAGAAAAATGCTAAAAGTGCTAAAAATTACAGATTCACAGGATGAATCATTCAAACTAAAGATTCAAAAACACTTAAAGGGGAAAATAAACTGATTCACATGAATCATTTGGGTTCAAACTAAAGATTCAAAAACACAAGCAAAAATGATAATCCTTTACACTAATTTCCCACCATAAGCAAATTTTGCCACTTTAGTGATTTTATTATATAGTAAAAAATAAGCTGAAAATGTTCAAATCATTGAATCACTTCGGTTCAAAGCTAAAGATTCATAACAGTCCCTTGAAACCTTAAAAGCCTCAAAACAGCTCATTATACAAACATCTGAAATGTTCTCTATCATAATTCTGCTTATTTGTCCCTATGCTCTTATTTTTAATGACAAACCTCCTCTACACAAATATTAATAATGTGTCGAGTGTAAACAATGAGAGGTATACGCTGAAAATGCAGACAGAAAGACTAGCGAAAACGCCGTCAGATTCTCATTTTTGTTATTTTCTACCACAAGCAGATTTACCCACATCTGTGACTTTATTATATCGGAAAAGAAAACCTAAAAAGCACTAAAATCTCAGATTCACATAACGAATCACTTGGGTTCAAAACTAAAGACTCAAAACAGTTTATCATATAAAAACCTTTTTAATCACAATTCTGCCTCATGTTTTCCTCCTGCTCTTATTTTTGGTGACGATCCTCTGGTACACAAATATTAATAATTTGCAGAGTGTAAAACACTCAAAATTAGACTGAAATGAAAATCCTTTACGCTTAATTTCCACCAGAAGTAAATTTGGCCACATCGTAGACTTCATTATACTGAAAACAAACAAAAGAGCTAAATTTACCGACTCATACAATGAATCACGAATCACTCGAGTTCAAGCTAAAGATTGGAAACAGTCCCTGAACCCCTAAAAACAGCCGATTATAAAAACACCTGCGCCGTTCCTCCCACGCTTCAGCCTCATGCACGTGTTTTCTGCGTCAAACCTCCGGTGCGGAAACGAAATGAACGTGTCGAGTGCTAACGAGGTGTGAGGAAACGCTGAAAACTAGCTGAAGAGAAGAGTCTGAACTCTGCCGGACCGACCGTCAGCGACCTCACGGAGGGGTCAGGATGAGGTGTGAGGGGTCAAAGGTCATGCTGTGGTCAGTGTTGCTGTGTGTTTTTGGACCGTCGGCCTGGTCTCGTCCACACGCCTCTGAGTGTGTGTGTGTGTCCCTCACAGAGAGCCGTACTTGGCCTCGTACAGTGACATGATCTTCTGGCAGCGGCCGCAGTCTTTGCGCAGCTCTGCCACCTGCTGGCGCAGCGCTGCATTCTCCCGCTCCAGGAACGAGGCTCGCACCGCGATCTGGTTCTCCTTCAGACGGCGGGCATCACGAGAACGCTTCGCCGCCACGTTGTTCTTCTTCCTCCGCGACCAGTATTTGTCATCCTGCCAAAAAAAAATCAAGGTGATCATTTTAATGTATTGTAGTAGGATTAACACCTTGAGACGTACCATATAGTTTTCAAGGGGTCCCACAGTGTAGCACAATCTAGGCATGGGACGATAACCAGTTTCAAGATTTACTGGAAAATTCAAGGTTTTAAAAACTGTAAAAAAGTCTGTTATACTGTTCCTATGGTGTACACTACCTGACAAAAGTCTTGTGGCCTATCCAAGTTTTAGGATCAACAAATAATAACTTGACTTCTAGTTGATCATTTGGTATCAGAAGTGGCTTATATGAAAGGCAAAGGCCTCTAGATTACGCTTATTTTACCAACATAAAATATGATCATGTCTTGATTTTGAATGATTTAATTAGGACAGTAAGGTCTGACTTTGCTTAGATAAAAGTCTTGTCACTGAACAGAAATAATGTCCAGTGTAGAATATAAAGTCATGGTGCAGCGGAAAAGAATGAATATTGTGTGTGACTCCATGAGCTTGGAGGACTGCATCCATACATCTCTGCAATGACTCAAATCACTTATTAATAATGTCATCTGGAATGGCAAAGAAAGCGTTCTTGCAGGACTCCCAGAGTTCATCAAGATTCTTTGGATTCATCTTCAATGCCTGCTCCTTTATCTTACCACAGACATGCTCAATAATGTTCATGTCTGGTGACTGGGCTGGCCAATCCTTTGATGTGGAGGCTGAAGTATGAGAAGGAGCGCTATCCTGCTGAAGAATTTGCCCTCTTCAGTGGTTTGTAATGTAATGGGCAGCATAAATGTCTTGATACCTCAGGCTGTTGATGTTGTCATCCGCTCTGCAGATCTCTCGCACGCCCCCATACTGAATGTAACCCCAAACCATGATTTTTCCTTCACCAAACTTGACTGATTTCTGTGAGAATCTTTGGTCCATGCGGGTTCCAGTAGGTCTTCTGCAGTATTTGTGATGATTGGGATGCAGTTCAACAGATGATTCATGGGAAAAATCCACCTTCTGCCACTTTACCAAATGATCTACTAGAAGTCAAGTTATTATTTGTTGCTCTTACAACTCGACGACAAGACTTTTGTCAGGTAGTGTATGTAAGTTTTTAGTTTTTTTAACAAGTCTTTTGGTGACTTTTATTTAGTTTTTTAGGGCAACAGTATCTCCAGCAGAAAGTTGCTTAAAATAAATTAATTTAAAAAAGCAATAAAAATATATATATATTACAAAAATGTTATTAAGATGTTATTAAGGAATGGACTGTCCCTTTAAGATGTT
>CAIGQV010000904.1:1030763-1040939 GCA_903798115.1 Danio jaintianensis
AACTAAAACCAAGATGGTGAACCAAAACCAACTAAAACTAAAACTGAACTAAAACCAAGATGGCGGCGTGTCCAGACGAAGCGGCTTCTCGCGGCCCACAAAACAAAAGAAGACATACTGAAGAATGATGAAAAAAACACCATTGACTCCATTGATTTTTGTTTTTGTTTTTCTTTCAGCGCCACTTTTGTCCTCTTCCCTTGCGGGGTTTATTGTTTTTGGATTATTATATTATATGCCATCTCACCCTGCAGCCCAAGACCGGTTACTCACTGAAGCTTAGAAGGGCTGAGCCTGGTCAGTACCTGGATGGGAGACCACATGGGAAAACTAGGTTGCTGTTGGAAGTGGTGTTAGTGAGGCCAGCAGGGGGCACTCAACCTGTGGTCTGTGTGAGTCCTAATGCCCCAGTATAGTGAAGGGGACACTATACTGTCAGTGAGCGCCGTCTTTCGGATGAGACGTTAAACCAAGGTCCTGACTCTCTGTGGTCATTAAAAATCCCATGGCACTTCTGGTAAAGACTAGGGGTGTAACCCCGGTGTCCTGGCCAAATTCCCTCTCCACCCTTACCCATCATGGCCTCCCAATCATCCCCATCCACTGATTTGGCTCTGTTACTGTCTCTCCACTCCACCTATAGCTGGTGTGTGCTGAAGCACTGGCACCGTTGTCCTGTACCTGCTGTCATCATCCAAGTGGATACTGCACACTGGTGGTGGTGTGGAGAGACCCCCTCTCATGATTGTGAAGCGCTTTGGGTGTATGGCCATGCATGATAAATGCGCTATATAAATACACATTACATTACATTTTGTTGGTATATAATTTACCTTTTGTGGTTATTTGTTGTTATTTATATTTTTCTTCTTTATTATTACTATTTTCTATATAGTTTTTTTTTCCTCGCCACTGGCTTGCTCGGATCGGGACTTGTGGAGCTGTGCTTCGGTGGATTCGCTCTGCGGTGTTTGAACCTTCAGCAGTGAAATTTAGACCACACTGAACTAAACTACACTGAACTTCAACTCTGAAATCTGGACTTTACTAGAACTATGTTAAGCTGCTTTGACACAATCTACATTGTGAAAAGCGCTATATAAATAAACTTGACTTGACTATTTTCTGTTTATCGTTGATTTTCTGTATAATAAATTCTCTTTTTGGCAGTATTTTGGCTGATGCATGGTTTTCTTCTCCCGTATTACACAAAATTGTCACAATATAAATGTTACCTACTTCAGTCCCTAGCTTAACATCAAGAAGGTGTAACAATTCCACAGTATTTGTTGCTCCTACGGACGTCAATGCCTGCTTTTTTTGCAACATTCTTCAGAATATCTTCCTTTGTGTTCAACAGAAGAAAGAAACAGTAAAAAGTGCAGAACCAGCAGAGTGTGAGTAAATGATGAGAACTTAATTTATGTGTGAACTATCCCTTTAATAACTTTAAAAGGGCAGGGCAGGCCACAGATTAGCATGTTAATTCTGTAACATTAAGTAGTCTAGCTTTGTAACTGCGTTGGCGGTCAAGAAGCGAAAGTGTTTATCAAACTGGCAAACCAACAGGTGTATTAATAATAATAATAGACAATTATTAATAATATTCCTAAACCAACTATGTCTTCCACAATATTTTAATGTTAACACTCAAAATACAAGAATATAAAAGAATAACCGACAGACCCTGAGTGAGTTTAACATCTCAGCAAAGCCTAAAACACCAACATTAACTAATACTTTCCCTCATTGCTAATTTAATGAGTCAAAAACATGTGGTGGATATCAATAAATAAATGAACAATATTGAAAGCAGCTTCTATTTGCTATACATGGGTCAATGTTTATGTTAATTTTCATTTCTAACTACATGATCTTCACTAGACAGCCACTGAAATAGCCATTGAATAGGCATTTCTTATCAACAGGACACGTTTAAAGTTGAATTAACAGCTATTTTACTGTTGTTTTGAGAGACTATTTTCGTCATAACAACAATAACAAAACCATGCCATGGCAACAACATGATACACGAACACCTATTTAAGTATATGGATGTCCTGGGCATGTAGCAAGACACTTTCAGTAAGGATTATCGTGTAAAAAGACGAATGAGGTCATAAAACAAGGAAGTACGGCGGTATCTCGACCTGACATCATCAATAATAAACACGTTTCTGAGGGAACTTTCTGTTCTTTCGAGAGTGAAGGCGCAGCTGTGGAGGTGAAGCCCCACACACACACACACACACACACACACACACACACACACACACACACTTGAACACAACAACAACAACTGAACGCCATTCTGTCAGCTTTAAACATCTCCTACCGTCGTCTTGATCCTCCAGTATGTTTGGAGGCGGAATGTTCATGATCTTCTTCAAAACAAAAGCGGACGATTTCTGCTGACCGATGGCCACAGTCTCCAACGCTTGTCCGGGCATCATTAGCTCGATATTTTCGGGTCAAATATTAAAAAGTGTGTCGATAACTTCGGTTAAAGCTGCTGTTTCTGTTTGAGGAAGCCAAAACAACAGCGTAGCGATCAACTCCTGCGCGTACTGGGCGAAATAATCACATATTCATGAAGTGCGCGCCACTCAAAACACTGATTGGCTGCCTCTCCAACGGATTATGAATATTTAAGCAGATAGGGCGTGTTGATATAAAACGCGCTCTCTGATTGGTCGACTGCTGATCCGCTTTGCTGACTCTACCACAATGTGCGGAACAAGACAAGCGAGTGTCTTTTGTTCCCCAAAACAGACGAATAATGTCTTTATATTGACCCTGAACACAGACAGACCAAATAAGCTAATTATTTATCCGTATTAAATGTTTATGCGTCAAAAATGGAAACTCAATGCTACATTTACTCTAATATCTACACAAAATAGTAGTAATCGTGTTACATACATTCGTGAGTTGCAAAGCCAACTTCTCAATACTTTTAAAACATGTTTAATAGACATAAAGAGTGTGTTTATGTGCTCGCACGGTTGTATTTTTCCACCCTAGCGGTGAGCTCGTGCCTTCACACGTGCCGTCAGCACGAGGCTCCGCTGGGTGGGCGGGGCTTGCGCACGTGCGGAGTACAGCTGTATTTATCACCACTGAGAAGGTGTCAGTGTCGCATTTGCAGAAAAAAGCCACTAGATTGGGGGGGAAATGTAACATTACTTCCCTTACAGAAATCTAAGAGTCACTTGAGCTTGACCTACTTAAAAAGGTGCGGTTTTAGAACATTTCCTTATTAGAAACTCACGTTTATTTACATAATTTTTGTTCATGTGATTATTTTTTTATCTATATAACATTATTATTGTATAGTCTGAATCTTTGGGAATGCAGTGCATTGCTCATACCTTTCATGACACCCTTTTGTCAAATCCCTATTGTTTGTGTGCTTCAGGGACGAAATAAAGTCATTGCAGGTTTGGAAAGTCGTGATGAAATGCATGATATTGTATTAACCACAGGGGAAAATTATGATGCAAAAATAGAGATGGACTATAAGACTGTAATAAAATGTTGTTAGGAATGACTAATGACCCCATTTTACCTCAAGTTTACCTCAAAAGCAGTTATGACTCAATTCAGGTTTACTAGTATAGCGCTTTACAGTAATTATTGTTCAGAGCAGCTTTACAAAAGGTGCACATTACTACATTAATATCGAATGAAGTCAAAGTTACAATCACATATGAGCTATTATATACAGACATCATTGACCTGCAATTTTATAGCATATAGGCGATGTCTATGTGTATTAATGGAGTGTATTTGTGTGTGACATAAGAGGAAAACATCAAACATTTCAGTTATCATTAAGTTAACTGATCACAGAATAATGCAGAGTTAAAATCATGTCTGACAGTGTTTCTGAAAACTCTTTTGTGGGATTTATTATATATTTAAATGTCAAAACGACTGAGCGGTGATAGAGAAATAATGTGATACAAGAATATGGAAATAATAATAAGTAATAAAATAAAAACACGATTATATCAAATATATAAAACATTCATTCATTCATTTTCTTTTCGGCTTAGTCCCTTTATTAATCCGGGGTCGCCACAGCGGAATGAACCGCCAACTTATCCAGCATATGTTTTACGCAGCGGATGCCCTTCCAGCTGCAACCCATGACTGGGAAACACCCATACACAATCATTCTCTCACACACACACACACACTCATACACTATGGACAATTTAGCTTACCCAATTCCCCTACAGCGCATGTGTTTGGACTGTGGGGGAAACCGGAGCACCCGGAGGAAACCCACGCCAACATGGGGAGAACATGCAAACTCCACACAGAAATGCCAACTGACCCAGCCGAGGCTCGAACCAGCGACCTTCTTCACCCATACATAAAACATTTTAATAAATAATAATAATATAAATAATTGATAAAAAAATATTTATCTGGTCAAATAAGTTTTAAATAGATTATCCTAATTGGCCTTATTACAAATTTGATTAAAACTTTTGCTAATCATATTAAAATATATGTCAGGGATGCTTCAATACTTGTTTTTAGTGCCCTCTTCTGGAGACTCTGTGCACTTCAACATGTTTCAGTGTAATTATTAATATTTAGTGATGTTTAATAGGAATTTAGTCTTTGTGAATGCATTGCTCATTACTCATTGTCATTTACTTGATCTCAACAGCTTCTAAATCCCCATTGTTTACAGAAGATTTTGTGAGTGTTTGAGGGAAGAAATAAAGTCATATACAGGTTTGGAAAAAGTCATGATGAAATGATGGTATAATTTTAACCACACAAAAATAATTATGATGATGCAAAAAATGCAACACTTAGACTTCGACTGCAACACTTAAATGCTGTTCGTAATGACTAATGACCTCATTTTACCTCAAGTTTAGAAAATAAGACAAAAGCAGTTATAAAGCATAAGAGGAAAACATGAAATATTTCATTAATCACTGTGATGTTAGCTAAACACCGAACAATGCAGAGTTAAAACATTTTTCTGAAAACTCTTTCCTGTTAATAAATCAAACAAGGGATTTCTTTAAACGTTTAAATGTAAAAATTACAGAAAGATCACAGAGAAATAATGAAATACAAGAATATAGATTAAAATTAATAATCAAACAAATGAAAACACATGATCAAATCTATAAAACATTTTAATAAACATAATATAATTATACAAATTATTATTTGCCTAATTGCAAATTTGATTAAAACTGATACTAATCATATTAAAATGTATGGCGTAGGGATGCTTCAATACTTGTTTTTAGTGCCCTCTTCTGGAGACTTTGTGCACTTCAACATGTTTCATGATTATTATTTAGTGATGTTTGATGGGAATTTAGTCCTCTGAACCTTTGGGGATCCAGTGCATTGCTCATGTTATTCATTGTGTGTTTTTTAAGATAACAGCTTCTAAATCCCCATTGTTTACAGAAGATCCCTTATTTTGTGTGTGTTTGAGGGAAGAAATAAAGTCATATACAGGTTTGGAAAGTCATGATGAAATGCATGATTTAATTTAAGTCAATAAACAATTTAGAAACAGAGGAATTAATGAATAAAAATGCAACATCGAGGTAGCCTATATTAGAAGACTATAATATGATTATTAAGGACAACAGTCTGTATATATCTCTGTAAAATGCCTTGAGATGCTACTTTTAAAGGCGCTATATAAAAATAAATTTGCCATCTCCAGGTTGGAGGAGAGTCCTTACCCCAGGTGGAGGAGTTCAAGTATCTTGGGGTTTTGTTCACGAGTGAGGGAAGGATGGAACGTGAGATTGAAAGGCGGATTGGTACAGCGGCAGCAGTAATGCGGTCGATGTACCGGTCTGTTGTGGTAAAGAAAGAGCTGAGCCGAAAGGCAAAGCTCTCGATTTACCAGTCAATCTACGTTCCTACTCTCACCTATGGTCATTAAGCTTTGGGACATGACCGAAAGGACAAGATCTCAGATACCAGCAGTCGAAATGAGTTTCCTTCGCAGGATGGCAGGGCGCACCCTTATAGATAGGGAGAGGAGCTCTGTCACCCGGGAGGAGCTCGGAGTAGAGCCACTGCTCCTCCACATCGAGAGAAGTCAGCTGAGGTGGCTCGGGCATCTGTTTCGGATGCCTCCTGGACGCCTACCTAGGGAGGTGTTCCAGGCATGTCCCACCGGGAGGAGGCCTCAGGGAAGACCCAGGACACGCTGGAGGGACTATGTCACTCGGCTGGCCTGGGAACGCCTCGGGATCCCCCGGAGGAGCTGGAGGAAGTGTCTGGGGAGAGGGAAGTCTGGGGTTCTCTCCTTAGACTGCTGCCCCCGCGACCCGGCCCCGGAAAATCGGTTGAAAATGAATGAATGAATGAATGAATATAGAAAAATAAAGTTTATTATTGTTATTATAACAGTTGATTTAACCCAATAAAGTTTTTTTTATTAATTTTAATTTTATTAATGTCAACAACAACACACAAGAGAAACAAACAAATGAATACAATTTGATCCAAAAAAAAATTATTGTAATATAAAATAGTTTGATTAAAATGGAAAGATTAATCTGATTGAAGAAGTTTCAAGTAAATTATCCAAAATTTGATTAAAATTAATAGGCTTTATTGTCAGGGATGCTTCAACACTTGTTTTAGTGCCCTCTTCTGGAGACTCTGAGCACTTCAACATGTGTCATGATTATTATTTAGTGATGTTTGATGGGAACTTAATTGTCTGAATCTTTGGGAATGCAGTGCATATTATTCATTGTGTTTTTTTTATTTAGGTTAACAGCTTCTAAATCCCCATTGTTTACAGTAGATCCCTTATTTTATGTGTGTTTGAGGGATAAAATAAAGTCATATACAGGTTTGGAAAGTCATGATGAAATGCACTAATTTATATATTTATAACTTTGAGTGAATTAACAATTTAGAAAAAAGCCACATAAACAAATTATGATACAAAAATTCAACATTGAGATAAAATAATTGTGTCAATATTGTAACATTATAGGTAAACATCCAACAATGCAGAGTTAAATTAAGCATTTTTTCTTGCAGTGTTTCTGAAAAAACTTTGTAGACCAGTGTTACCAAATCAAACAAGGGATTTATTTACATATTTAAATGTAAATATGACTGTAAGGTGATGAATAAATAATGCAATTAATGCAGATTTAAAAAAATCTAACATTTGGAGTATAAGAGAAACAAACAAATGCATATAATTGAATAAAATAAACAGTATTTTAATAAATATTTAAAAATGGTTGATCTAATTAAATACAATGAATTAAATTAATTGCCCCAAATAGGCCTAATTATAAATTAGATTAAAACTGATACTAATTAGATTAAACTATATGGCGTGTGGTTTTATGTCAGGGATGCTTCAATGTTTTTAGTGCCCTCTTCTGGAGACTCTGAGCACTATAACATGTGTCATGCTTATTATTATTTATATACTGATGTTTGACTGGAATTTACACATTCAGTGCTGAATATTGTCATTCTCTGTGCTTGTCCCTCTAATATACACACCTACAAAAAAAGCTAATTTTATTAAAAAGTGTCATTTAAATAAAGGTCCACTCGCAAAGGCTGGATTAAAAACAACCCAAATTTGGGTTATTTTTGGCAACTCAGTGCTGGTTAATATGAACTATACGCTCTAAAATATATGTATTTGAAATGTTCTTTGCACATAGTGACAGTCCTGTAGAACCATTTTATGTTGAAATGATTGTGTGAGTTTAGGGTTCATTTCCCGCCTTTTATCAAATCTGTAACTAACAAAGATTCATAGTAGTGGTTTACGCATTACTACACCGACTAAAAAAGTAACATTTCAGTTCATATATAAATATTCAACTGTTGTCATTGTGTGTATATATATATATATATCATTCATTCATTCATTTTCTTTTCGGCTTAGTCCCTTTATTAATCTGGGGTCGCCACAGCGGGATGAACCGCCAACTTATCCAGCATATGTTTTACACAGCGGATGCCCTTCCAGCTGCAACCCATCACTGGGAAACATTCATACACACTCATTCACACACATACACTACGGACAATTTTAGCTTACCCAATTCACCTTTAGCGCATGTCTTTGGACTTGTGGGGGAAACCGGAGCACCCGGAGGAAACCCACGCGAACACGGGGAGAACATGCAAACTCCACACAGAAATGCCAACTGACCCAGCCGAGGCTCGAATCAGCGACCTTCTTGCTGTGAGGCGAACGTGCTACCCACTGCGCCACCGCGTCGCCCCTATATATATATATATATATATTATATATAATGTATTTCCTTCTGCTTAGTCCCTTATTCATCAGGGGTCGCCACAGCGGAATAAACCGCCAACTATTCCAGCATATGTTTTACACAGCGGATGCCCTTATAGCTGCAACCCAGTACTGGGAAACACCCATACACACTCATTCACACACACACACACATACACTACGGCCAATTTAGTTAATCAATTCCCCTATAGCGCATGTGTTTGGACTGTGGGGGAAACCGGAGCACCCGGAGGAAACCCACGCCAACACGGGAGAACATGCAAACCCCACACAGAAACGCCAAATGACCCAGCCGGGACTCGAACCAGCGACCTTCTTGCTGTGAGGTGACAGTACTAACCACTGAGCCACTGTGCCACCCTCTCTATATATATTGTCTAGTATCCCTGTATGACCAGACATCCCATTTCTATAGGACAGTCCTGTATTTCAGGTTTATTTTTAGTGTGCCAACTTATTATGAAAAATTGTGTTGTGTCATATTCATCTCTTCCAAAACATCTTCATTGCTGAATTTACACTGTAAAAATATCTATAAATGAGCAGTTTGCAGTATTTTGTGATTCATGTTTTAATTTTTCCCCATTTATTTCTGCTTTTGAGTTGCATTATGGGATCTTGATCTTTCTTCCAACAACTTTTAGCCTTCAAAATTGTGAAAAAGTGACTTTTATGAACATTTTTAATAGTGTAAAGTGTTATATTGTCTGGGTTGGTGTTGTATATTATGCTGAAAAAACCTTGTAATAAACTGCAGCACATTTACTGTAATTTTACAGACTTATTTCTCTAGATATTATTTCTTATATTATTTCAAACTACTAAAATGTCACTTTGTTAAACTGTAGAGTTGAATTTTCAACATCAAAAGTGCACAGAGCAGAGATCAACATCCCATAATGCAATTCACACCCGGAAATAAAAAGAAAACACTTGTGGATCACAAAAACGATTAATTAACAGATTGTTTTACTGTGCAGTTGTAGGCTTTTGTCAAGAACGAAACAAAAAGAAAAAAAAGGCCTAATCAGTGATAGCCAATCAGGTCATAGTAAATGTTAAAGCTCGAAATTACCATCCAATCACATTTCCATATCGAGTGCAGCCTCAGCATTAGTAGAGAGTCAGGTAAAGTCAACTTTATTTCTATAGCGCTTAATACAATGCACGTTTTGCCATTTCAAAGATGAGCATTGAAAGTCAGCGATTTACTATTGTAATAGCAAGAACAAAAACATGAATGAACGGCAAGTTGAAAGCAGCAACACAACATAAAACTATTGCATCTCAAACAATCCCTGTAAAAGTGTTTCTACCGCCGAAAGACATATCAGTAAAACCTCTTATAAACAGACATGTGACACATAGTGACTTCAGTGCACTGTAGAATCTACAGTAACTCACTGGCAGAAGTTCGCCAGTAACTTACTGTAACTCAATTACAGCAAAAATACCGTATTTACATTTACAGCACCATCTATCTCGCTGCATACGCATTTACAGTATTGTATGTATATATTTACTGTAAAATATACAGTAAGTTTCACAGTGTAACTTTAAAATACAGTAACATACACTCAGTTCATATTACAGTTAAATACTGTGTAATTTACAAAAAAATAGTTTAACAGTGTGGTTCACCTGTAATCATATGAAGCTCCAAGAACACTATTATTATGCACCAAAATTTTTTTTTAAAAAATGACCTGTTTTGGTCCTTGTCATCTCAGTGTCTGTTTAATAATTATTGTGTATTGTGGCAGACCTGCCAGTGTGGCTTCAGCGTCGCCATGGAAACGACTCCCTCACCATGATCACCGCTCCTCACGTGCTGATCAGGGACAGCTGCTGCTCGTTGGAAGGGG
>CAIGQV010000906.1:95244-105487 GCA_903798115.1 Danio jaintianensis
GCGGTTCATTCCGCTGTGGCGACCCCTGATGAATAAAGGGACTAAGCTGAAGGAAAATGAATGAAAACAAAAAAACAAGATTATTTAGCTTACTCCATTGTCAGATTATTTAGTTTGTTTTATGGAAAAACTCACTTCATTCTGACTCATTATTTCATAAAACAAGACAATATTTTTGCTTGTCTAGAAAATGCTTCTTGATTTAAGAATGTTTTGCAGTGATAACAATAATAATAATCAATAACAGCAGGACACACAGCAGGACACACAGCTCAGATTTACTCATTTATTTCTGATACATTATTTACACACATTGTACCCATGTTTACTGCACACACCATCCAGCAGTACTGCATCCACAGACGCTCCTGATTCACAGACTAATCGGTTGTCCAAACATGAAGAAAGACGGATCCGTTTCTGGCGCTTTACTTTCTAAACTAACAAAAGGAGGAAAATAAAGGAAACTCAAACAGGTTTAAAACATTGTCTGTGTTTTACTGCTGCATTTAGTCTCTTCAAGCTTTATTCAGAGTAAATTACTGACGTCCTGAAGCACATGGTGGAATAAAAAGAAAGCAAGTTTGGTAGGAGGAAGAAAAATATCATTACACCAACTTAATATCGCAAAAACACAACGTAATATCTTGAAATAATGAGATATTATGTTGTAATAATGACTTATTATCTTGAAATACCAAGATATGTCATAATAACAATTTATAATCTCAAAATAACAACTTAATATCATGTCATTTTGAGATATTATGTCGAAATGACTTAATATTTCAAAATAATGACTTAAAGGTGCAGCATGTAAGTTTGACACCCAGTGGTTGAACTAGGTATTGCACGCCTGGTTCAAAACACCCGCAAGCGCAGGTTGCCAGATTGACGACATAAACAGGAGCGTGCCTGACTATTGAGCCTAAAAGCTGATGTAAGTTGTGTTCTATATAAAAGCAGCGGCACCCGATTGAAGGAATATTTTCCATATTAAAAGCAGTTCTTGTCCTAACCAACACCTGGAATTGATGTATTAGAAACGGCTTCTATTTCTCACAGCTGAACAACAGAAAACTGACAATGGTCACCTCAGGTACACCTCATGTGCTTTATTCAGTGTTAAATGCTAATAATGTGAGTTTGAATGCCATTTTACATGACATTTATTGCCGTACTACTGAAAGCAGCAGCAGATAGTTCACCTCAGATCTGGACAATAAAATAAACCGTCTGAAATTAAACTTTAGAACTAAACACATATCAGTGATTCAGCATCTACATTTAATAATGCTAAAGAGGTTTAATATGTATTAATTAGATTATAAACCTTATCGTTTGGTTGGAGTGCTGTGAGTGCATATTCTGTGTTTCGTCTGGTGCAAACAGCCAAATTGCTCATCACTGCGTATCTCGTCACGTAGCATGTTGTTAGAACACAGGGTTACAGTGTACGCATGCTTTGAGAGCCTTCCTGACTGAATGAATGAAATACACTGTTTTCCACCAAGGCAACATGGGGTGCTGAAATATAATTGGCTAAAGTGGCAGTGGGCGGGTTAAAGGAACCAAAACAAAGACAGCCGTTCCGGCACGTAACGCACATGTTCATAGCAGAATATCTGACTTCAGCATTGTGTTTCAGATAAACAAGAATGTTCACTCAGCATGTTTCTGAATATCTGCACACATATGATGGTGTTTTTATGCTTTAGAAGAGTCAAAAACTTACATACAGCACCTTTAATATCTTGAAATAATGACTTAATATTTCAAAATAACAACATAATGTCATAATATGTCATAATAACGATTTATTATCTCGAAATAACAACCTAATATCTCGTTATTTTGAATTGTTATTTTGAGATATCTTGAATGACTCACATCTTGAAAATAACAAGTAAATATCTCAAAATAATGAGATATGTTGTAATAATGTCTTATCTCGAAATAAACAACTTAATATCTTGAAATAATGAGCTATTATGTCATAATAACGTCTTAATATCTCAAAATAATGACTAAATATCACAAAATAAGAGATATTATGTTGTAATAATGACTTAATATCTCGAAATATCAAGATATTATGTCATAATAATGAGATACGTTTTCTTTTTTCCCTCACTACCAAGCTTGTTTTGAGTTTTTTCACCGTGCGTTTCAGGGTTTCTGTAGTAAACAGATATGCTATGGGTTCATTAATAATATATAAAGGTAGTTCATATATCAGGGGTGAATAACATTCTGTTCATTAAATACATTCATCTCAGACACAATCCATCTTTTTTTCTATCTTTAACATCTCAAGGTAATATATGAACTAGGTTAACCTGAAGGCTTTGGATCTTCTGTTGATCTACTTTAATAGAAAATCTGAATATTATCATTTTTTGCTGTCATTTAATATCAGCATTAGGGCTGCATGGAAATAAAAGTGATTTCGATTTAAAATGCATTTTAAAAATAGGCTTAAAATGGCAAGTTTGCTGTGCATTGCTGGCCAAAATGTGGAGGTTATATGTATATATGAATAGCTAATAGTAATAATAATAGCAATAATAATAACCATTTACATTGGCACTGCAAACAAATGCTGTTCTTTCGAGTTTCATTAGGTTTTTAGTCTAAATATCTACAAAAAAATCTTAAATTAAGATGCATTTTCTAGACAAGCACAAAAATATGGTCTTGTTTTGGTCTTAAAACAAGTAAAATAATCTGCCAATGATGTAAGTAACATAATCTTATCTCAAATCAAAACCAAGTTTATTTTACTGACCCCATTGGCAGATTATTTAGCTTGTTTTAAGGACAAAATACACTAAATGTTGACTCATTTTTTAAAACAAGACAATCTATTTTTTGCTTGTCTAGAAAATGCTTCTTGATTTAAGAATTTTTAGATATTTGGACTAGAAATAAGACAAAAAACCTAAGTAAGAAGAGCATTTTATTTTGCAGTGTGATAAATAAACATCCTACATTTACTTTTAAAGCCACAGGGATCTCTCTTTCGCTGATAAGCACTGCTCACTTCAAATATATGCATAATATTTGAATTAAATAATGTAATGTAAATAGCAGCCTTTGCAATTTAATGAGCCATACAGTGACTTTGATCTGATTAATCATGCAGCCCTAAACAAAGTCTTATAATTAATAATACCTCAAATACACTGATTGTGTGTCCGTCGTCATATTTCGTGTTCATCTCCACAAAACTCATCATCAAATACTTCGATTCAATGATGTTTCGTCATTCTAGAAAGGACTAAATAAATCTTGTTCCTTTCATTAAATAACTCTCTGCAAATCCTCTGATGACTGGACAAAATGTAATGCATAATAATAATGATGTTATTTTACACGGCGTCTCTAAAAATAATAACAGTAATAACATTCATGTCTTGGTTTCTCATTCGTATTAATGCTTTGATTTTAGTTTGATTAAATCGTTCAGCCCTAATCAAAAAATGCTGGGTTGTTTTTAACCAACACAGGCTCATTCTGAAAGCGTAGCCCTGTATACATTTCTGGAGATCGTGAATTATGTAGCCAGAAGTACGTATGGCTCCATTTCGTCTTTGAAACAAACACTACGGGGGGTATGACGGCGTTCCTTTTCTTGCTCACCAGCTGACCGCTTACCTCCGTGTGGACGGCTTTCCCGCTTTTACCAGTTTGTCCAGTGGCTCGCTGTGTACGTCGGCGGACTTGAGACGCAGAGAGGAGCAACAACGGGGTTCAAGTCCGGTGAAGAACGGTTCCAGAAAGCCGGTAAGACAAAAACAGAAGCCAAAAAATAAAATAAACAAATAAATAACAGGGTGAGAATACGGTAAAATCTGAAAACGTGGTAAAAATCAGGCAAGGGCTTTTCTTTTTCTGAATTGCTTTTGAAAACACTGTCGGTTGGGTTTAGGGAAGGGGTGGGCGGGTCAATCGGAGTTATTGAAAACACTATTGGTTGAGATTAGGGAAGTGGGTGGGTGGGGGGGATCGGTCGGTTGGTCAGTCAGTCAGTCATTCGGTCAGTCGACAGCGGCCTCTGGTGGATTTACGTGAGAACAGCAGGTACGAATGGCGAGAGAAGAGATCTGAAAAAGCGTACACAGCGGCCTCTGGTGGATTCCTGAAGACAAAAAAACTTATTTTGCTCTCTCCAGAAATGTATATAGGAGTACATAATCAGAATGAGCCTGGTTGTTTTTAACCCAATGCTGGGTCAAATTTGGACAAACCCAACAGTTTTGTTAATTCTTTTTCAGTTATAGAATTAAATAGAATTTTTAAACCCAACATTTAGACTTGTCCATTTTTGACCCATTGGGTTAAAACAATCTTATTTTTTTAGAGTGTATAATTTAACCTCAAACTGATGTCAGTGTTTTCATATTTTCAATAAATTCATCTTTAATTCTATAGCGCTTTTTACCATCTAGATTGTCAAACATAGATGAAGAAGAAAAGAATAATTATAATAATAATAAGCTCTAATAATATTTCATCTTGTGTTCATTATGGCAGATTCATGAACAATTCATCCACTCTAAAAAAATGCTGGGTTGTTATAATATAACGTTGGGTCAAATTTAAACAAACCCAACAGTTAGACTACTATAGACTTAAATTACACTTTTAAACCCAACATTTGGGCTTGTCCATATTTGACCCATTGGGTTAAAACAATCCAGCCTTTTTAATTTTTTTGAGTGCATAATTTCATAAAAAGAAAATAACTCATCTTCATGATCAGCGTCTGTCTCTCCACTGACATCAGAAATCAATATTTGTCCTTCATCTGTTATTTAGAGCCTTCATCATCATCATCATCATCTGTCAGTCAATTCAAATCCAGTGGCTGTTGATTTGAACAAGAGGGAATCATTTACGGCCAAATGATTCGGTTCAGACTGAATCTTTGTGATTTGAATCCAGTGAAAAGCAGATGAAGAAAAGCTGGTTTTGATCTCCTGAAACACACAGACACTCCTGTGCTCCAGCGGGTCCTTTCACACCTGCTCCTTTAGTTCAGCTGAATCGCACGAGTTCACTTCGTTTGATTCAGTTCGTTCGAACACAGCAAAACCCTTGAGTGCTTCGGTTATGTTGAGAACATGATCCAATGAACCCAATGGGGAAAATAGTACTGCACATTTTTGAATTAAACCAGCTGTTGTATTCAGATGTGCAGTGCATTATGGGATGGAGACACATTAGTTGATAGATTGAGATGCAGAGAAATGTAGGTCTTCTCGGATCCTAAGATCTGTACCTGACCCAAATCACTTCTCACCCAAAGAACCTCACACCAAAGACAGACCCGATGAATTTAGATTTGAGTCCGACTTGACTTGAATCCTGACCGGAAACATTGAATTGACGTGTGCACAAAACCTTTTCAAGTTATTTAATTTAAACTCTGATTTTGTGTATTTTTACTTCATATTATCGACTGTCTGATGGATGCAAGTTATATCTGAGTCAGACCTCAGCTTTTCAGATCAAGTGGACCTGTGAAGACCTCTAATTTGCTCTAATAATCTTTACTCTTTGTTTTAGTTCCAGGAGTTGTCATGAAACTTTTCTGCACATTAATTCTGACCAATCGAAATGCAGTTTTTAGTGAATGATTTGGATGTTGCAGTTTGGTTTGTTTTAAATGGTTGAGAACAGGGCAATCAGTAGCTGTGTTTCCATCCAAAGATTAAATTTATGCACAAAACTGGAATATCTCATACAACATGAGTGACTAAAGCAGCGTTTCCAGTCAGTGAGGAACAGCAGAGAATAACCTCCTCAGCTCCTGCTGCACGCTCAGGAATATCACTGAGAGGAGTGTAGTGTGCTGCACTGTTGGGATTCTCCACTGTGGTGTTTGTTCTCCTCTAATAAATGAGCTGCGCCTCAGAAGACCAAGACCCAACGCAATGAACGCGGTGAATGCGGTGTCTTCTGGAGGCGTGAGACGGGAGCGCAGACAGATGCTCAAGACAGTTCTGGGGGGAATAATAATAGAAGAAGAATACTGAAGCACTGTGATGACGGACTGACGGACGGCTGAGGCCTGCAACAATCAGAACAACAACCTTTCACATCTGCAACAATGGAGAGATAAGGACCAACATTAATGACACAAAGACCCTCACACACACATTTACATCTGTCAGATCATCTGAGAGAAACTACAGCACTGAAGCGCAGATACTGATGAAGCACAGCGCACACACACACTCACTACAGCTGTTTACAGCAGAGTGTACGTGCATTTTGTTATCGAATAAAAAGTTGATCCTACTCAGTTATGGGCATAAGTTGTTTATGCACATTTTCAAAATTTATGAGCATCTCACCATTTCCACGAAGCATTGTTTTACACGTTAATCCAAAATGCGCATAAAAATAGGTGGATGGAAACAGAGCTATAGTGGGGTGAAAAGGAAGCGCAACAGCTGAGCAAATGATACAATGTAATAATATAGCAGGAAAGAATGTATCAAAGTGTCAATGTATAATGATACAATGTATCGATGCAGTATGACAGAACACATCAGTCTATTGGGATACAATGTATCATTTCTGCTTTTGGACCAGATCACAGGACTAAACCGCAGATGTGAAAGCATCCTAAAGGTCATTGCACATTGAATCAGAACTTTTTGCATGTTAAAAAATTAATTGGCGGCGCAGTGGGTAGTGCTGTTGCCTCACAGCAAGAAGGTTGCTGGTTCGAGCCTCGGCTGGGTCAGTTGGCGTTTCCGTGTGGAGTTTGCATGTTCTCCCCGTGTTGGCGTGGGTTTCCTCCGGGTGCTCCGGTTTCCCCCACAGTCGCTATAGGGGAATTGGGTAAGCTAAATTGTCCGTAGTGTATGAGTGTGAATGAGAGTGTATGGGTGTTTCCCAGTACTGGGTTGCAGCTGGAAATGCATGTGCTGTGTAAAACATATGCTGGATAAGTTGGCGGTTCATTCCGCTGTGGCGACCCCTAATTAAAGGACTAAGGACTAAGAGGACTAAGCCGAAAAGAAAATGAATGAATGAATAAAAAATTAATTCCACTTCACATTGTATCAATCTCAATGACAAACTGCCTCCAAAACTTTCGTCTGTCATAAAAAAAGTTGCATTAGGTTTTATTTTTCCATATTTCTCATCTGTAAAAAGCATTTTGAGAGGCTTTTTTGCCAGTTCAGAGCCACCGTACAAGTGAAAGCCAAAATGCAGATGTTACTCACAGCACAGATTATAACAGACACAGGGTGTAAAATAAAGACAGAATGTGGCGGATGGTTGAGAAACACTGCTGTGGGCTACTGTATGCTGGATTCAGCGCCTGACGTGCAAAACCTTGGATGTAACCTGACTTCATTTATTTTAATGGAAATGCAGTTTAAGGAATTTGCATGAGAAGAACAAACGTATCATTAATGACTTGATTTAGCCCTGATTAACGATTTATTCTCAACAGATATGCATCAGACTCAGTGTGTGAGGCCAATTTTGTTGGAAAACAAATACGGAAAAAAAGTGCATTTTTCAGACCTCAGTGGAGGTGACCCGTGAAGACCTCTACTTTGGCCTGATTAATCTTTAATCTTTGTTTTAGTTGACATGACATTTTTCTGCGCATTAATCTGACCAATCGAAATGCAGTTTAAGAAATTTGCACAAGAAGAACAAACCCATCATGCATAAATGACTTGATTTATCCCCAAATTTATTCGTAACAGATCAACTAATATGCATCAGATAAAATATGGGGGAAAAAAACTGCACTTCATTGGACTGACAGGAGTGCCATTCATTTTTTCTGTACATTAATTCTGACCAATCGAGATGAGCAATTGAGAAGAACAAACGCATCATGAATGACTTGATTTATCCCCAAATTGTTTAGCAATTTATTCACAACAGATCAACTAATACGCATCAGATGGAAAAAAATGCATGAAAATTTCAGGCTTCAATGTGCAAAGACCTCAACAGTCCAACAGACAGGAACAGACAAGGCGATAAATCAACATCGATCCTTCTATATACAAATAAATAAATACTTGATTTATCCCCGAATTGTTTATTTGTAACAGATCAACTAATACGCATCAGACTGCAAGGCGAATTTTGAAAGAAAAAAAAAAACGCCAATAATTTTGGATTTGACCTGACTTCATTTATTTTTCAAGAGTTTACACTCAGCTGATGATTGATAATAAAGCTTGTTTGGCATGCTGTCCCGGGACAGAGCCCTGAGCTCATAAGATCCTCGAGCCCAGGGCGAGAGGGGAGTTTGAGCTCAAGTGGATCTCGATGAACTCCCCTGACTTATTCTCGCTAATGACAGATATAGGGATGGCTAAGGAGAGATATACGACTTGTTATGAGCTTGACTATGGTGTCAATTTGGTATGTTCAATTTACTTAGGTTGTGTGGTTTTTGGACTGTGGGAGGAAATGGGAGAACCCGGGGAAAACCCACACAAGCACAGGGAGAATGAGCAAACTCCGCACAGAAATGTCAACTGGTTTAGTAGGGACTTTAACCACAGACATTCTTGCTGTGAGGCAACAGTGCTAATCACTGGGCCGCAGTGTCACCCATCTAGAAAGGAGGGGGAGTAGGGGTGGGTGGGGGGGATTCTTCAAGACGAAGATACTGAGATAAGAAACTCTGGTTATATATAGTAAGCTAGGAATCATCTGATTGGTGAATCAATCGTAAGCTGATTCGGGACCAGCCGTGAACAATCATAAGCACGTGATCCTCTGGAAATGAGTTTATAAATAAACTTCACTCAATGGAAATGCAGTTCAAGGAATTTGAGTGAGAAGAACAAACGCGTCATGAGTGACTTGATTTAGCCCCGACTTGATTTGTGATTTATTCTCAGCAGATCAACTGATACGCATCCGACTCAATTTTGAAGAAACACACGAAAATTTCCGACATCAATGTGCAAAGACCTTAACAGTCCAACAGACAGGAACAGACGAGGCGATAAATCAACTCGATCCTTTTATATACAAGCAAATCAAGAACTCAGCCGAAGTACGGGTGTTCGCTCTGAAAGTTGTAGTCCGGACAGACCTTCTGCACCAGCTTATAATCGATGCTGAAGAAGGAGATGAAGATGCAGATGACCTTAAAGGGTTTGGCGCAGAGCCAGGACGAGTGTGACTGTGTGTTCTCCGTGAAGCAGGTCTGGGACGGGTCGTACAGGCATGGTTTGGGCTTTTTGGAGCGGTCCGTCTTCTCGTACTCCACACGGCAGTTAAACATCTTGATATCTTTGGGGTCGATGGTGGTTTGTTGTGGCGGGTGGAACTGGATCTCGGGATGCATGGGGTTTTGAATTTCGAACTCTACGATTTTGGTGGGCGGGACGATGCTGACCGAAACGTTCCCCAGACTGGACGAGTTGTGTCGGAAGTAAACGGTGAACGTGCCGTTGATGTGATCCACGATTTTTCCGGTCACCAGGAGGCTGAATTTGAGCGTCTTGACGTTGAAGTAGAAGTCGCCCCAGCCGAAGATCTTCTTGGTCTTCATGGAGGTCTTGAGGGTGGGCTTGCGCTTGGGCCGGTAGCCGCTCTGGTCCGGCGGGTGCGTCTGGTTGCGTGCCCACTCGTAAGGGTTGTGGAAGCTGAAGCCGGGTGGTGGTTTGGGCTTGTGGTCGGCGGGGGGGAATATTCGTGAGGTGTGTGTGGGGGGCTTCAGTCCGCCACCGTATGGGACGCTCTTGAAAACATTGCCAGACGATCCTGGATCCACATAATCTAGAGTCCGACCCACCTGCTTCTCCAGACCATCAACCTGGAACACATACAGATACACACACACACATATATAGGCAGGCAGACACAAACACACATATATAGATACACAGACACACACAGACAGACAGACAGACAGACAGAAAGAAAGACACAGACAGACAGACAGACAGACAGACACACACAGAGAGAGAGAGAGAGGTGCATTAGTCTTCAACAGGAACAGGATATAAACAGGAACATTAATAAATCAAACACAAGAGAATGTGGAGGTCACTGCTTCAGTCCCGTCTGAAGAATTGAAGAGCAGATTTAACCATATTTCATTATTTACAACGATTCTGAAGTACAGTAATAAAACATACATGTGATATACACAAATCAAACAAGAATGCATGAAGATTTAACCAAGAAACACTGAAAGAGTAGTCAGTAAGTGTGTGTGTGTGTGTGTGTGTGTGTG
>CAIGQV010000906.1:157320-170081 GCA_903798115.1 Danio jaintianensis
CACGCACGCACGCACGCACGCACGCACGCACGCACGCACGCACGCACGCACACTCATTCACTTACACATGCATGAACAAATGTACACATGCACATGCGTGCACACACACACACAGGAGCACACACACACACAGACCCACACATTTTCTCACACTGTCACACGCACAAACACACATGCATGCATGCGCAAACACTAACACTAAACAACACACTAACACACTCACAAACACACACTTGCGCGCACACACAAACACTCACACCCTCTCTGTCACAAACACACATTCACACAAAACACACACATGCACGTACACACACAAACACACTCTCACACACACTAAATCTCTCTCTCTCACACTCAGGTCTGATTCAATGCGCTCTTTGCCATTTACACAAATTGAAAACTGTTTTACACCAATTTTTGTTTTGCAGAAATGTAACTCTACCGCTGAAAACTTTCCCATCAGTCGGCACTGCAAACCCCCAGCCGTCCGAGCGCTCACTAATTCAACAGAAGTGAAATATATTCCCTCAAATGTGCTGTGAGGATGCAGTTCTGGAGCTCTGGGCGTCTCTGGCTGAAGCTGAAGCTCTGAATGCAGGCCAGCGTTTGAACACATCAACCGCTGCTGGAGAACACAGAGGCGGAGCTCGGCATGCAGCCGGGGGCGGAACTAAGCTAATCAGAGCCGTCTGATTGGGTGGTGAGAGCAGAATTAATCTACAGATTCAGGGGTGACCGACATGGACTTAAAGTCAGCACAAAATCAAAACGTACTCTTCTTGTTTTTCTATACTCTCAGAAATGAAAGTATGGGAGCTGTCACTGGGGCAGTACCTTTTCAAAAGATACGTATTTGTACTAAAAGAGTCCACAGTGGTACCTCAAATGTACATATTAGCACCCAAATGCACCTAAAATGTACCTTTGAGGTACCACTATGGCCCTTTAGGTACAAATATATATATCTTTTGAAAAGGTACTGCCGCAGTGACCTTTATTTCTGTAAGCACCTTTATTTCTGAGAGTTCTTGTTATAAATGATGTATCTGTGCACTTCTTTATTTTGTAAAAATTAATTTGCCCTCATAATCTTCAATGAAAATCGTAACCTCCTCCTTAGGAATTACTTTAAGGCAGAGCTTTCAGTCATTTAGGGCAGGACTATCAATCCTTTAAGGCAGGGCTATCAGTCCTTTAACTCAGGGATATCAGTCATTAAGGGCGGGGCTATCGGTTATTTGGGGTGTGGCTATCAGTCCTTTAGGTTGGGGATATCAGTCATTCAGGGCGGGGCTTTCAGTTATTTAGGGTGGGGCTATCAGTCCTTTAGGACGGGGCTTTCAGTTATTTGGGGCGGGGCTATCAGTCCTTTAGGTCGGGGATGTCAGTCATTTGGGGCAGGGCTATCAGTTATTTGGGGCGGGGCTATCAGTCCTTTAGGTCGAGGCTTTCAGTTATTTGGGGTGGGGCTATCAGTCATTTATGGCAGGGCTATCAGTCCTATAAAGCCAGGCTATCAGTCCTTTGGGTCAGGGATATCAATCATTTAGGGCGGGGCTATTAGTTATTTGGGATGGGGCTATCAGCCTCTTAGGGCGGGGCTAACAGTCTCTTTTTAAAGTCAAGCAGTCTTAAAATCTAAGTGAATAAAACATTATCTGGTAGGGCTGCACGATATTGGAGAAAACTGACATTGCAATATTTAGTTTTTCTGCAATTTTTCAATTAGTTCCAAGTAATGGTTAAGAGATAAAGGCAATTTTCAGATTATTACCTATTATATATTTTTCTTTTTGGAGAAAGTATTATTCATAAATATAGTTTGGCTGGAATAAAAGCATTTTAAACATTTTTTTAAAACAAATTTTAAGTTAAATATCTTTTTCTTTTTTTTTTTTTGCAATACCTTATTTGAATTATAATACATTATCACTCTATTCCTAACGATGTTCGGTGACCAAACTCGTATTTTAATCCAAATCTGTTTAATAAAACTACTTTGTTTAAATCCACAAACATATACTGTCTATATTCACGAACAAATGGATAAAAATACTCATTGTCAAATCATTTAAGCTGTCCACAGTATAGATAATAAAAAAAATAAATTTTAATTAAAATACTAACATTTAATTTAAATAATTAAATTGATAAATATACAATCTATACAACAAAGAATAAATATGAAAACCTAAATAAATTACATATATACACAGTAGTAAATAAAAACTGAATGACAAGCTCAACAATATCTGGTTTTCCAGGTCAGACGGGCGGTAAAGCTGGGGTTAGTGTCGACGCAGAGGTTAGTTGAGGAAATCTCAGCACAGAGAGCCGATTTTGGGCTGTTTTTCTTCTTCTGTTCACCTCGTGCGCTTCATCAGTCAAGCTGACGGGGGGTTTGATGAATAAAGTGGTCTCCGAGAAAGACCTTGGGCAGGATTCGCTTCAAGAGCACTTGTAAACGTACCCATCATTATTCATTTCTGTATTTTTAACCCAACTTCACATCTGTAAAAAAAAATTTACCACGATTTATATCACTTGCCTTGGCTTTATTTATTGATAACGATGATGTGTGATAAATAATGTAATGAACACAAGAAATCACTGTTGCGCTTGTCTGGGCCTTCAAGTCATGCGGAGGCTTTAAACCACACAGCTATGTATATTTAACACTTCTGTCAACAGCTGTGCTATTATATCATCTGAACTGACACTATGGGAGAACACTAACCAGATTTTACTCTTCTGTGTTGATCTGAGGTCTGTCTTGAGTTGGAAAATCTACGATGAGAATGAATCTTTTTGATGGTGTTTAGTCTATTTATGCGCTGGCTCCACCCACAGTCAACACTGATTGGTTCATGATGCTGTTCTACAAGATTACAGAGCGCTTTAGTGCCCGCCTACTTTATTTTTGTAATTATTCGCCCTCCTGTTAAATTCAAATCCTTTGATATTTTTCACCAATTTCTGCTTAACGGAGAGAAGATTTTTTATCAACACATTTCTAATCATAATAGTTTTAATAACTCATGTCTAATAACTGATTTCTTTTCTCTCTGCCATGATGACAGCACATAATATTTGACTAGATATTCTTCAAGACACTAGTTATTCAGCTTAAAGTGACATTTAAAGGCTTAACTAGGTTAATTAGGGTAAAGTTAGGGTAATTAGGCAAGTCATTGTATAACAGTGGTTTGTTCTGGAGACAATCCAAAACTAAAATTGCTGAAGGGGGATAATAATATTGACCTTAAAATGGCTTTAAAACAATTAAGAACTGCTTTTATTCTAGCTGAAATAAAACAAATAAGACTTTCTCCAGAAGAACAAATATTATAGGAAATACTGTGAAAAATTCCTGAATCTGTTAAATATAATTTGGGAAATATTTGAAAAAGAATAAATATTGCACATTAGGGGTAATAATTTTGCCATCAACAGTGTGTATATTAATAAAAACATACTAGTCTGAAATTAAAGGAACAGTTCACCCAAAAATTAAAAGTAACTCATTATTATAAGTGTTTCCAAATCTTTATGACTGTCTTTATTCACAAAAGACGATATTCTGAAGAATGTTCGGTAAATCGGTAACCATTGACTTCCATAGTAGCAAAACAAATACTATGGAAGTCAATGATTACCGGTGTCCAGCATTCTTCAAAATATCTTCTTTTGTGTTCAATAGAAGACAGAAACTCAAACAGGTTTGGAACAAGTGAGTAAATAATGACAGAATTTATTTATTTTTGCGTGAACTATCCCTTTAACAGATTTAAAAATGCAAAGAACTACAATCCGGTGACACAATCAAATTAAAAATAAATAAATAAATGAATAAAATGTATTTAAAAAGATAAATAACTTAAAAGTAATAAATAAAAATAAAACTATTAACACTGCTTATGATATTTATTCACACTACATGATTGCTAAATGCTTGATTCTGATTGGCTGATGAGCATTTTAAGGTGTGCTGTTATTTTTTACATAAACACGCAGCTAATGTAGTTTCAGGTATTACAGTCTTCAATGATTTCAAATCATTTGCCAGCCAAAAACAGCAAAAATTAAACTCTCATTTGTAAGAGTTGTTGCACAGCATCATGGGTAATGTAGTTTTATCAGTAACAAAAATCCACACATGGATATGCAGAGTACAAAGCACCTCAAAAAAATGTATTTAATATGCTAAATCAGAGGCCATAAAAAGTGCAAAGTGCAAATAAAAAAACATAAAGCTCTTCCTCTTCTTTTTTAATGTAGTTTGTATGCATGAATTCTGTTATTAAACATGATTGTTTTGAAATGAAGTTTAATTAATGCAGTTCAACAAAACCAGATATATACGATTTACAACCTCAAAGCTCACAAAAGCAAGGTTTATCACTTCGTATATATAAAATAAAATAGTTTTCCTATGGAGAAAGTAAAATACGTTTTTACTTGATTTTATATAGAGCACTATGGTGAAACACAATAATCGAATCTCTCTAAACCTGTATAAAACAAATATAATAAATAAAACTACTGATTTTTAATCCATTTATTATACAAGTAAAAAAAATACAAAAGGAAATGTATTAAAAAATACCCCTTATTAAAAAGAAATACAATATTTTTTAATTCATTGTAATTGTATTATTAAAGTAAATTGCTTTATTCATTCATTTTCTTTTCAGCTTAGTTCCTTTATTAATCAGGGGTCGCCACAGTGGAATGAACCGCCAACTTATCCAGCATATGTTTTACACAGCGGATGCCCTTCCAGCCGCAACCCAACACTGGGAAACACCCATACACTCTTGCATTCACACACATACACTACGGCCAATTTAGCTTATCCAATTCCCCTATAGTATATGTGTTTGAACTGTGGGGGAAACCGGAGCACCCGGAGGAAACCCACGCCAACACGGGGAGAAAATGCAAACTCCACACAGAAATGCCAACTGACCCAGCAACCTTCTTATTAAATTACGCTTTATTATTTATTAATGTTAAATATTTATTTATATATTTGAAATAATTGTAGCTGAATTAATTACGTCATTATCAATGCATCACAGGGGCTTCGTTCATTTATGTGAGGAATTTAAGTGCGCATTCCTGGATTTTCTGTGCTGTGAAATGATAAAAAAAAAAGGAAAAACAGATACTCGGAGTGATAAAGTGTGTGGCGGTCACTGTTGCGCTCTATGACACATCAGCTAATGGCTTTCAGTTTGGACAGATGAATTGCTTGTCGCAGGAATCTAGTCGTGTCGCGCCTGGTTAGGACACGGTTTAAGTGAGACAAATCCACATAAAGACTTAACTGCTGCGTCAATATGAAAAGCAGCGTCCAGGGCTTCCCCAATAATTCACTTTAATTGCAGGCTTCAGTCAAGTGAGAGCCATTTATTTACTGTATTCATTAACCTCCAGACACTGTCAATCACTGACACATCATCATTAGCGGATCACTCGAAAAGCCTCACTAATATTCATCACAGATTCCTAAGATCATTTTCCAACAAAACAACGATGTGATTAAGGAATTACTTTTTTGCAATGACTGCATGATGTGCATGGATGCAACATGACCTCTTTAGTATCATTATTGCATTTTATAAAGATGACAATCTAATAAGAGTCAGGTTGCATCACTTGTCAATCAAACAAGATTCACATGATAAAAAAATACAAAAACATACATTTAAAAAATCGGATAGACTACAATGATGAATGCATAATGTGCATGCAGGTAAAAACACGCCACATGACCTCTTTAGCGTCATCATTACATTTTATAAACATCACAAAACATGACAATCTAATAAGAGTCGGGTTGCATCACCTGTCAATCAAACAAGATTCACACGATTAAAAAAAATGCAAAAAAATAAATAATAAAAAAAATCTGATAGACTGCTTTAGGCACTGCCACATGACCTCTTTACTATCATTACATTTTATAAACATCATCAAAACATGACAATCTACAGTAATAGTAGTTGGGTTGCATTACCTGTCACATTATGCATTCATTAAGCAGTGCTTAGTGCAGCCTTTAGTACCATCAGTACATTTTATAAACATCACAAAACATGACAATCTACTAACAGTCAGGTTGCATCACCTGTCAAAGCATGATTCACATTATAATAAAAAGCAAAAAATAAAATAAAATAAATAAAGATTCTGCTAGACTGCATTAAGCACTAATTATAGAATGCATAATGTGCATGCATGCAAAATCCTGCCACATGACCTTTTTAGCATCATCATTACATTTTACAATACTCACAAAACATGACAATCTACTGAGTCAGGTTGCATCACCTGTCAATCAAAGCAAGATTCACAAGATTTTAAAAATGCCAAAAAAAACATTATAAATGTCATAGACTGCATTAAGGCAGCGCGGTGGCGCAGTGGGTAGCGCTGTTGCCTCACAGCAAGAAGGTCGCTGTTTCAAGCCCCGGCTGGGTCTGTTGGCATTTCTGTGTGGAGTTTGCATGTTCTCCCCGTGTTGGCGTGGGTTTCCTCCGGGTGCTCCGGTTTCCCCCACAGTCCAAACACATGCGCTAGGGGGAATTGATGAACTAAATTGGCCGTAGTGTATGTGTGTGAATGAGAAAGTATGGGTGTTTCCCAGTGATGGGTTGCAGCTGGAAGCTGTGTAAAACATGTGCTGGATAAGTTGGCGGTTCATTCCGCTGTGGTTCCGCTGATTAATAAAGGGACTAAGCCGAAAAGAAAATGAATGAATGAATGAATAGACTGCATTAAGCACTGCTTATGAAATGCATAATGTGCATGCGTGCAAAATCATGCCACATGACCTCTTTAGTATCATTACATTTCATAAACATCATAAAACTTGACTGTTATCTAATAACAGTCAGTTTGCATCACCTGTCAATCAAAGCATGATTCACATGATAAAAAAAGCTAAAAAATACATTTAAAAATTCTTATAGACTGCATTAAGCATGGCTTAATGAATGTATAATGTGCATGCATGCAAAAGCGTGCCACTTGACCTCTTTAGTATCATTACATTTTATAAACATCTCAAAACATGACAATCTAATAACAGCTGGGTTGCATCACCTGTCAATAAGAGCACGATTCACATGATTAAAAAGCAAAAGAAAAAATAAAAGAATTCTGAAAAAAGAGCAGTGGTGTGATTTTGCATGCATGCACATTATCCATTCATTAAGCAGTGCTTAATGCAGTGTTTAGTATCATCACCACATTATGTAAACATCACAAAACATGACAATCTACTAAGAGTCAGGTTGCATCACCTGTCAAGCAAAGCGTGATTCACAAGATTTAAAAAATTGCAATAAATAATAATTCTGATAGACTGCACTAAGCACTGCTGAGAGCACGCCACATGACCTCTTTAGTATCATCAGTACATTTTACAAACTCCACAAAACATGACAATCTACTAACAGTCAGGTTGCATCACCTGTCAATCAAAGCGTGATTCATAAGATTTAAAATATATATTCTGATAGACTGCATTAAGCACTGCTCTTTAATAGGCACACAATATCCTCTTATCATATCAATCATCAAAGATGAGACGGTAAATTGTGAAATAAAAGCACCACTCTGGATGGAGACCGTAATATGATCGCTTTTATCATTAATATGATGGATTACACAAGCAAGCGGGTGGGGTTTGAGCAGGGTGGGTGAGAAAAAAACCCTGCTGGTGCAACTTTTTTTTTTGCATACAGCCTTGTAAATTGGATCCATTTATTAGCAACGGATAAGACAGCATTCATTTCACAATGCACTAACACACCGTTCCACTGAGCACACTTCTGACATGTGATGAGCCCCAAAAACCAGCTTAAAATACGCACAATTTTTATATGCAAAGTTGCATCGTGGGAACAAACATTAAGAGCTGCGTTTAAGACCAAACCACGGCCTCTTGATGTACAGGGTCATAAAAATGTAAGCTAAAGTAAAATATGCTTTAATAATCACTCTTATACTGTGTAAAGCATGAGATACGGATCTCTGATCGCTAAAAATGAGTTGCATTAAAAATGGGATTATACTGAACAAGAGGAGAATAAAGACATTAATAAAGCGGACCAAGCATAAAAGATCTGAGCCATATTTCTCTGCGCTGGCAGGACAAGAATGTGATACATGGCTGCGATTTACTGTTGGGTCATTATGACATGATCACACTTACAGAGGGATGTAATGGGATCATCAATAAGATGGTGCTTGCCTTATAAAAATACCCTTAATAAACAGCACTTGCCCAACCCTAAAACTGGCCTCCAGTTTATTTATATATTTTTTTGTTATCTTAAAATACACCAGTGTGTGTGTGTTTGATTGTGTATCTGAATCTCCAGCGAATAAGTGTTACACTGTGATGGTTTCGCAGGGAAGTGATGACAAGCCAGATCATAAACAGCCTTTTCAAGATTAAAAAAGGCTTTTAAGTCAAACAACAGTCTCCAGACAGCTGCACGTTGTCATTTTTGTTAACACCAGATGATGAAACTTCATCATCTTAAATGTTTTATTTCAGGTACAGCCCATCAAAAAGGCTGTTTTGCGGGCTTGATGTTAATATCAGTTGCACAAATTCCTTACTAGTGTTCTCAAGCATTATGCACAAATGTGAAAATAAAATAAACGTGACAGCTGCCCTTTTTGTATTCCTCACATCGGGCCACTGCGAGGGCAGTATGAAGATGAGGAGGACTATCTGACAGCGAAATGTGTGTTTCTGCTCACACACACACACATGCATGTTTATTAAAGACTTTCATATTTATTACACTCTCAGAAATAACGAAGGTACACAAGCTGTCACTGGCGCACGCATTTTTACCTAAAGAGTCCATATTAATATCTTAGATTAGTAGGTAAACAGCACATTTTGACATTTTTAGGTACTAATATGTACATTTAAGATCATTATGGACCCTTTTGGTACAGATGTGTAAAAAAGAGAAAGCTTTATTTCTGAAAGTGTAAGAAATTTATGAATAAGAATGTGATTTGAGAATTCAGATTTCAATTGAAACAATTGCTTGCCAAAGACAGAATCACATCTCAATACCTATGGGTGCGCTCTAAAACATGCTGGGTTATTTCAACCCAACTTTGGGTACAATATGAACAAAATCAACCACTGGGTTTAATTTCTGAATTAATAATTAGACCAAATTGAACAATTTTTTTGGGAGGATTTCTCCATATTTCACTCAATTTGGGTTGAAATAACACATTTAAAAACATTTAAATAAAACAAAAGTGTAATTGCAGATCACAAATCCTAGATGTGAATATTTTAAACGCTAACTATATTCTCATGATATGAAAGTTAATGGAGTATCTTGATTCCAGCAGTTCGTGCGCATTCACTCCCCGTCACCTGAAATCATACTGTGGTTGTATTTCCTTTATTGTTATTAAGAGAACATCGCAAAGCAGTCAATAACCGATGATTCAAAAAGTGACCACATCATAATCTCTGTCACATTTTACAGATGTTGAACTCAAAAACGTGCTTCATACCTTTCTCAGGATCCATTGGATGAGCAGCAGAAAGCTCCAGCAGGGCAGCCTCATCGCACCTTTTCGTTCCGGGAGAACACTAGTCCCGTTGAGTAAACATAAACCGGACAAAATCAGCGAGCAGAAAACATCCGAGCGGGAAACAACAACTGGACGCAGGTGCTTTAAAACTGACTGCAACAATACGCCAGCGCTGCTCTCTGCCAGTTATTAAGGCAAGCAAGGCGGCTCAGCTCTCCAAGTCCTTATCATTAGTGAAGTGCACATCCATTCGCGGGTTTCGGGTGTTACGGAGGTGAAAAGTTGGTGCGGGAACGGCGGCAACTTCTGTCAGCTGGTGTTCTCGCCTAATGCCCTCATTACCGCGCCCGTTCGGTGTTTAAAAAAGAAACCGTGTTGCGTTGCGTTCTCCCTCACTCGAAAGCGCACGCCCAGTGTACACTTGCGTCTTGCTTCTCCTTTTCTCTCCTTCCCAAGGTTTTAGCGCTGAATATCGATTTTTTTAAGGCCAACAGGTCAGGAAAGCTCCTTTTAACGCGAAAAAGTTGGCGTTTTTCCTCATTATTCTGTATTTGTGATTCCGCAAAAGTTCCCTGGAGTCTTATTGTGTGGCTGTCAGTCTCACCCGAGCCTATTTAGGATCTATAAATAGATTGAAAGAGCGTCTCTACGTTAAATACGCTACTGTTTAAAGTGTCGGTTCATAAAATACGAAACGCACCGCGATGAGATGCTGTACACAATACATGGTCATGTCAGTTCAACATCTTTGAAAAGCATCGCTGACATATAAACAAACACGGAGAGGGGAGAAGGAGATGTGTAGCTATGAAAGGCGGATGTTCTCGCATTTTGGAAAGCTAGTCAGGTTATTAATCCAAGCCTATTTTGGATCGGAAAGCGATATAAATACCTTAAAAAGAGTGTCTCTTTCCTAAATACTTTTAATTATGTTGTCTCGCGGTGATAAAATATAAAACGCACTGCGATGAGATGCTGTACACAATACTTTGTATTCTCATCAGCATCTTTAAAGAACAAAAAAATCATCGCTGACATATAAACAAACACAAATCCAGAAAGAGAGAGAGAGAGAGAGAGAGAGAGAGAGAGGGATTGAGATGTATAGACCATTTCAATGTGGCGGTGTCACTGGCCCATGAACATTTCCTGCTTGCTACCAAACTATTTCATAACAGTAACAAGAGGTAATTTAATCATATCTTAATGTTAAAGCAGCTGCCATGACATTATTTATCAATATATGGACCTTTTTGGAGTCTTGGAAACTATGGACATTTAAAATATAATACAGGAAATACATTAGGACCATTGTTACTGTTTACATCCCTCAAAATGGTCTATAAAGGCGGCTGTTTGGAAAGCTAGTCATGTTTAGAATGCAGATAAGCTAAAACCACTACTGGTTTGTTTGTTTGTTTGTTTATTTATCGAGCAGGAGCTGTTGTAAATCAGTGCACCTCAAAGTTTGTCGTCCATCACCGCACATCTGATAGATGGCAGACACCAGATGAAGCCCTTCATCGCCCCCTTGCGAATGACTGACAGAAAACATCTGAATGTCGACGTACATAATTATGTGAACTCAAGATGTGACAGATGAAATGACTGATCGAGTCTAACGACCGTAACAACTGAAATAACTCAATCTGTAAAACAGTAATCCGCGTTTAAGCAGAACCACCCCCTCAGCGACCTTCCCCTCACAACAAAAAAGGTGACTGAAAAGCCTCCAAATGGCACAATTTCAGCGTGTTTTATAAACAGATTGGCTTTAAGGATACATATTTTTGGGGACATCGAAATAAATGCTCTGTTGGTTTCGTTTCCATTGTGATCTAGCGAGGCGCGCGGTATTGATGTTGGCAGGTGAATTTGGCGGGCTGTTAAAGCGCGCGCTTTCCATCTCTGAGGGAACTACGCCGCGCGCCTCAACACAAATGAATCAACATGCCCGGGAAAACCGAGCGCAATTTTCTCACATATCCACTCATCTTTCCACTCCGCTTTCTTCTTTTCTGCAAATCAACGCACTCATTGAGGAAAGACAAGAGGAGGGAGTTCGCCTCGAAATCACTCGATGTGTACTAATAGACAAACACACGAAGTGACAAATACTGAAGAGCAGAACCCTTCTGACACGACCGATCGCCATATTTAGACACAAAACAATCCACTGTATGCAAAACAATCGATCTATTGTGTGCTCATCTGATTTTTGAGCCCTCCTTCAACTCAAATAGTGCCAAGTAAACACACTTTCCCCATAATTGACAGTGGTCATAAGATAGCTAGAGTATTAGAACTAATATTTGTATTTAACATATTAAAGACCACAAAACAAAACATTTGTCTTGTCCCCAAACATCACCTTGTCCAACAGAATCGCAGGTCATCAATATGTTTACATGAATCGTCCAGAAATAGCGTTTAAGAAAATATTAGTAATATTATACCTAGATCTGGGTGTCACGGTGGCGCAGTGGGTAGCACTCTCGCCTCACAGCAAGAAGGTCGCTGGTTCGAGCCTCGGCTGGGTCAGTTGGCATTTCTGTGTGGAGTTTGCATGTTCTCCCCGTGTTCGCGTGGGTTTCCTCCGAGTGCTTTGGTTTCCCCCAAGTCCAAAGACGTGCGATAGGGGAATTGGGGTAAGCTAAATTGTCCATAGTGTATGTGTGTGAATAGGAGTGTATGGGTGTTTCCCAGTGATGGGTTACAGCTGAAAGGGCATCCGCTGCGTAAAACATGTGCTGGATAAGTTGGCGGTTCATTCCGCTGTGACAACCCCTGATGAATAAAGGGAGTAAGCCGAAAAGAAAATGAATAAATATCTATATCTATATATTATATTAGATAAAACTTAATTATACATTTGATTTGTTTTAGTCTACCCTAAATTCACAGGGTGCCAAATAATAACTAAACACACATACACACTTCTTCATTATAGTTAATTGTAATAAAATAGATTCATTATTAGAATTAATATTTGTATTGAACATATTAAAGACCACAAAACAAAACATTTTCTTGTCACCAAACATCAGGTCATCCATCAGAACAGCAGGTCAAGCATGTACAAGTTAATGTGTTTACATGAGTTGTCCAGAAGTAATGATTAAGATAAAGATATGGGGCAGTCGTGGCCTGGTGGTTAGAGTGTTGGACTCGTG
>CAIGQV010000906.1:336742-383134 GCA_903798115.1 Danio jaintianensis
TATATATAAAGTATAATGGAAATCATAAATATTAGGGATGTGACGAGATCTCAGGCTACGAGATATCACAAGACTAATTCACGGTAAGATTTCACGCCGAGGTGAAAAGTTGTCTTGTGAGTTATAATGTTATGATGGAGCGTGAGGGTGAAATTAGCACTCAAGATTGGAGGCAGGATTGGATTTGAACCACACATCAAGTGCTTTGCACACACCTGGCAACCCAGGCTGTCTCTGTGTTGCACGTCACTCGTTTTCTTGGGCAGGTGAGTGTGACGTGACCGCTTTTTCACCGGAGTTCAAGAGTTGCCACGTTCAAAAGCAGAGGCTGCTCCAACTGCTGCTACACAAATTAACCAGTTCGTAACCATGCGATGGTATAGCACTTTACATATGCTTTAAAGTCATAATCGTCGTAAACACAAATGAAATTAAGACATGTGGCGTATTCCTATTGCAGTCGCATTATTGAAGTGCAGTGCAGACATGTAAACGCCATAAACTATTACCGTTGTGCAGCATTCTGCGACATGATAAACCACATACACCCGGCTGTTTGACACTATTCTCTGCACCCATCGAGTCAGTAAAGGACCACAGACACACACACACACACACACAGTGAACTCCTGGAGACACACACACCAGTCGTCATCATCATCATTATCACTGAACACACGTTAAAAAGTTACATTTGTGCAAAGGAGTTTGATTTCTCATGTGAAACTGTACAGTGGAGAAGCCAGTCAGTCGAGTTCATAGCAAAATGTTTGCATGTCCTTTATGGCATAATTCATTAAAATAGAAGCAAAATAACATTCATTACAAGTTGATTTAAAAAAGTATGGAGAGAGAATTGTTTCGTAATTCCAAACAAATATAATACGATCCACAAATAAATGTGAAGCGATTGACAAATACCAAGTATATTCACAAATAAATACAATGAGATGCACAAATAATCAAATTAGACTTGCAAATAAAAAAAACATACTCACATATATTTTTTTATTCTACAAACACAATTTTGTCTGACATTTATATGTGAATTGCGTATGATAGATAGAAATGATGCAGGTAATTAAAATATAACAAAAACTGGTATGAACTATTGCTATGCTATTCGTATATATATAGCATGATAATACTCACCCTCAAAATGATCGATGTAACTCGAAATGTAGAATTTGAACCTCTTCTCTTTTTTGCTGTGACAGTTCTCTGTTTATTGATTCGATTAAAGTCCTTAACGGTAATCCACTTATAAACAGCGAGTGTAATCTATCGTCCTCTCCTGCACTATCCGCATAACGTACAGTGATCGCTGTGCAGCACTAGAAGTAACCATGCGGGCTGAGCGCAAACGCAGAAGCGATCGTGCAGTCCATTAACCAGTCTCTTCAAAATGGACGGCCAGGACAGTTCAAGACAGGTCAGTGGTGCTCATCACAGCGTTGTTGTAATAATATGGAGCTGTCCTGGCCATCCTTTTTAAAGAGACTGGTTAATTACGGCTGGTCCCGCCCTGATTGTAAGGCAAAGCGTGATTGGTTGGAGCGAGAACGAGCAACGATTGGTCAGCACCATGTTGCCGGTATCTGATTGGTTTAAGTAGAAGGTGGGTGGAGTCCATCTATTTGTGGATTAGTGTTCGTCTTGACTTTAGAAATGTTTCAAAATCCACAAATGCACAGAGAGCTACCCACAAATACCCACAGCGATCTACAAATGCACAGAGAGCTACCCACAAATGCACACTAATCTACAATTGCACAGGACGCAATTCACATATAAATGTCAGACAAAATTGTGTTTGTAGAATAAAAAAATATATGTGAGTATGTTTTTTATTTGCAAGTCTAGTTTTACTGTTTGTGGAACTGTAAGATTTATTTGTGGATCTCATTGTATTTATTTGTGAATATACTTGTTATTTGTCAATCGCTTCACATTTATTTGTGGATCGTATTATATTTGTTTGGAATTACGAAACAATTCTCTCTCCATAAAAAAGCACCTAAATAGTTTTGCATTGTGGGGTTTTTTTTTTCAGTTGAATAAAAGACGATTTTCCATTCATATATTTCATCATTGAAGATTTCTTAAAAATTCTGTACAAATCTTGTCTTGTCCTTGTGAACCCAATCTCGTGTCTCGTCTCGTGGAGTAAGCGTTTCGTCACACCCCTAATAAACTATTTAAACTAAAAAACATAAATAAATCCCAACATGTCACATGAGATTTGACCAAAACTGAATCTCAACAACATCTGCTTAAACTTACATCAACTTTACGATTGTACAACAATTTTTGCTTCTTTGTGTTGTTTGACAAAATCTGAAAACAATATTCGAAGAAAGTCCCATAAGAATAATTCATGCATATTTTAAAATGGTCAAGAAATAAACACACAAAAAAGCCACCGGTCCTTGATATTCACTTTTAAATTATTAACTGAAGTCACATTTTCTTAGCAGATCAACTTTCATAAACCAAACTGCACAAAAAATAAAAAACAAAACCAACAGCAGAGACACAAGAAAAGCAGCAATACATTAACCCTAAAATCCACATCCAGAACAACTGATTAATAAACAAACTGCACTGAAATTTGTCCATTTCTGACCTCGACACAAGATTAGAGCACATTTACTAATCAATCAGCACTGAAAACAAAATATTGGTTTCCCATAAAATCAGCAGCGGAGCAGTACAAAACCAGTCAACAGGTAAAGCTATCAATTAAGGGTGCAATTATTTGCTCTGGCAAACATTTGATTCATTTATAGTGACTGTCGTGGTTTCTGGCTTTTCCATTAATGAATCAAACTCAGTCTTGCTCAGTGTTGGGTAAGTTACTTTAAAAAAGTAATAGATTACAAATTACTGATTACTACTGGAAAATTGTAATCTGATTACATTACTAATTATTTAATGTAAAAAGTAATCAGATTACTAATTACTTTACTTTGAAGTTGCTTTTAAAACGCATAAAATATACCTATAAAAATACAAACTCAACTGCAGCTCTTTCAGTGATTTAATATTCACTAAGGAACATCACAATGGGTTGATCACAGCAGCTTGACGTATTCAAAAGACTTAAAATTCTCTCATCATTCACTTGTCTCATACCTGTTTGTCTTTTTTTTTTAACACAAAAGACATGAAGAAAACTGAATACCTGTAACCATTGACATCCATAGTATTAAAAAGCACTGCAATGTTTGGGTGTTCTGTGTTTGTCTGAGGTAATTAGTCTACCGAAATGTGTATATTCCATCCAAAGTATGAAGCTGACCGGTCAACTAGGTGCGCAAGTTAAATGCGAGCGACCGCAATATGCGCTCCCAATATGCGCGCAAGACACCCGCCTCGATTGGAATTAAGGAACTTGCGCAAAAGACGCAATATGTGAACGGCCCCATAAGCAGCTACGCTTCTCTTCACATTCAGAAGATACCTTCACTCCCGATCCTGCACAAACATCCAATTTAGTCTGTTTAGGCTGAGTTGGACCGCCGTGTTTTGGGGTGACGAGTATTGTCCTAGAATGCTTTCTGTTCAAGTGCTTGAACAAGTTCCTGGTCGAGTTAAAAGCAGTGGAAAGTTCTTTAGAGACTGGACATAGATGCATTTCACAGCAATATTTTTGTTTTTACACTCAATGAAATCAAAGTATTGTCTGTATTTCCACTTGAAGAAGCAGCCGCTCTCGTCAGCAGCCATTTCAGCTCGCGTTCTCCAGCAATTTAGAAGCGCATGCTTATTAACTGAGGTTGCAGCAGAAAACGTGATTTAAAAGAAGCATTTTTTTTTTCCTAAAACTATATTTGTAATGTAAGTAACGCAATTACACTGACTTTAGTAACTGTAATCAAATTACACTAATTTAAAATGTAATGTGTTACATTACTGCGTTTCCCAAAAAAACCACCCAACTCTGGTCTGGAGGTCATGAATATCAGAAGAATATACCTTATTGGAATATTTTCCAAAAAAGCAGAGACGTCCATAAGCAGAGCCATCTCTAGTCTCTCCTCAGGACAATCTGATCTCCCTCAAACTTGCTGTACCCTTTATCCTTACTTCCTCCCACCTTTGTGTTTACACAGCTGGTTCCTGGTTCAACAGGTCTCTCCCAGCTCATACTCCTTTATGACCTCAATTTAAAGCCCCCTTTACTTTTTGGCTTTTATAATGTATAGATCACTGTTTTTCCACATACAGTTCCAATTTTGCACTCATGACTAGTGTTTCAAACATCTAAACTGGACTGCTCTCTCCCATACAATATGTGTCTTTTCAACATATGTTGTATACATTTCATGCTTTTCTGGCTGTATTTACACAGATGGTTCTGCATTGTATCCCCAAGTCCTCTCTCGTGCTCTTTTATGACCCCTTTGCCTTAACATATCACCTGTTTTCAAGAACATATAATGGCAGATTCATATGGCCCTCCACTCACCCAATTAAATGTGTCTTTACATAGATTTAGAAAATAAAAATAGTCTTCATCACTAGATAATGAGATGCATCCCAAAACCAGCAATCAATTATCCTGGAACAATTCACAAATAAAACATAAATAAAAGGCAAAAAATTGACATTTGAGAGTTTCATTGATTTTAACCACTAGAAAGTAGGTCAAAGATGAATATTTGCAAGCATTTTTATTTATTTAATGAGTCATATGACCGTTAAAAATCAGTGTTTCTTGTCAGTTCATTTAATAATTAAACTAATTAATTAGTTAATTAATTAATAATTATCTCAATAATTGCAGGGTTCACTGATTTTAACCACTAAGTAGAACAAGGTTTAATATTTTTAAAGTTAATATTTACAAGCATTTTTACAGCAGATGTAACATTATTTAATGTGCCAAGTGACTGTGAAAAATCAGTGCTGATGAGTTTATTGAAATTACCGTTTCCTAATCAATAATATTAATAATCTATGGTTTAATGCATTTACATATACAATAACGCAGTTGTCAGTTTGAATGCAATAATAGGCCATTTGCATACCTCCATTCACCCAATAGCAGGAGTGAGGAGTGTGGCTTAAGTAGCAGGCTGAGACAGGAGATTTAAAGGCACAGTTTTCTCCAAAAATTTTAATTCTCTCACCATTTAATCTCCCTCATGTGGTTCAAACCTGATATGGGTTTTTCTTTTCACTGAACACGAAAGATATTTTGAGAAATCGTAGATACTGGTAGTCATTGACATGCATAGTAGGTAAAAACAATACTATGGAAGTCAATGGCGACTGGTTTCCAGCTTTATCAAAGTAACGTGTCATTTGATATTGTGTTATTAACTCAAATATATGTTTTAAAATTCTAATTCTGTCATCATTTACTGACACCCTTTTTTTTTTTGGGTGAACTGTGGCTTTTAACAAGTGTAAATGTCATAAAATCATATGCCATTACAGATGTGTGAGTCAAAATGTAAACACTTCCCAAAATCGAGAACACAGAAGGGTAAAACAAGGGTAAACACCGGCAGTGTTTCTACAAGAGGGAGGAATCTGATGCAGTGTTTGGGTTTTAACTGATATGACCAGCTTGCAGGACTTTTTTTCAACAGGAAAGCTAAATAATATGAGAGACTACAGATTTTTTTTATTGACTGGTCGATTGATTAAGTTTAGATTAGATTCATCTTTATTGTCATTACACATGTACAAGTACAAGGCAACGAAATGCAGTTTATATATCCAAGATTCATGACATTAGCTTTGTGTTTGAGATTTGACCGTATATTGGTATATTCTTTATAATACCTTTTTAGAAATTACATCCTCTTTTTAAAAAAAAAAATATATATATATATATGAGCAATATCACACGAGTACTGGTGGGAAGCGTGCGTTAGTGTCCCACCAGTGACGATATACAGCCACATCACACATATTGCGTTTATACAACAGTTCGACGGCATAATCATGTATAGAAAAAAAGAAAATCAAACACGGAGAGTCTAAAAACGCTTTTGTATGAGGAACTACTTTCTTCCGCCGTTCATTCACATCTGCAGCTGACGTCAGAACAGCAGAAACCGTTGCTTATTCACCAACGTCACTTTAGAGCTAGTATTTGAATGATTCTCTAGCGTAATGTCTAGCGTCATGTCCTCTGCTTGTTGCTGTATGTGGGCGGAGTAATACACAAGGGTGTAGGGATAAGAGGTTGGACGAGTGTTATTTGCAGAATATCGTACGGCTATCAGCCAATCAGATTTAAGAACCAGACAGAACTGTTGTGTATATGTATGCATGTATAAAAATAAATAAATACATTATCAGTGTATATAATAAATAGTATATATAAATAGTTATTACTTATTTTACTAATAAACATTTTCATAATATTACTAATTATAATAAATCAAAGTGAAAATAAACGGCAACGGCATAAAAAGCATTAAAAAAATAATAATAAGCATGTTATTATTATCTTCATCATTACTATTAACAACAACAACAACAACAATAATTATGATGACGATGATATAATGCTTATCTTATTGCTTACACTTTTGCAACATATAGTAATATATCAAAGGCAATGGCTATCATGGATATAAAGTAATTAACCAGATTATTTGTACCCAGCTGTAAGATCTGTGTTGGTGATGTTTGAGTTGGAGAAGGACTGACGCACGTTTACGTTGTCTGAAACATGCTTTATTTCTGTAGTGACATTACAGCAGCGTCTCTAATGTGCTCCACACACTGCTTTAGCTCTAACCCTTTTTAGCAGGGATCTGTTTAGAGAATCGGCTTCTAAGACAGGAAAAAAGGATTTACACACGTGACTAACAGCAGCTAGACTGAACACACAAATGCAGATACCAGCGACACCAGAGCCAGAAACCAGATCAATTATACACCACTTCTGAAGGACTGAAAAACAAGCCAGAATCAGTAGGCATGTTTCGATTCATGATTCAATTTTCTCACTATATACAGTACTGTGCAAAAGTCTTCGACCCCTAGTTACATTTGTTGTTTTGGTGGGGGTATAACGACATTATATATTCCTTCTCATTCTCTTTATTAAAATGCAACCAGAAAATACAGGTTCTAGTTGAATTTTTTGGGTCTAATTGTTTAAGACGTGACATATGATTTTATTTTTCAGCATGACAATGATCCCAAACACACTGCTAATGTAATGAAATCATATTTGGAGAGGAAAAACAGCTGATGAAATAAAGACAGTCATGAAATGGCCTGGCGCCACGGTGGCGCAGTGGTTAGCACTGTCGCCTGACAGCAAGAAGGTTGCTGGTTCAAGTCCCAGCTGGGTCAGTTGGCGTTTCCGTGTGGAGTTTGCATGTTCTTCCTGTGTTGGCGTGGGTTTCCTCCAGGTGCTCCGGTTTCCCCCACAGTCCAAACACATGCGCTGTAGGTGAATTGATTAACTAAATTGGCCGTAGTGTATAAGTGTGTGTGAATGAGTGTGTATGGATGTTTTCTAGTACTGGGTTGCGGCTGGAAGGGCATCCACTGTGTAAAACATATGCTGGATAAGTTGGCGGTTCATTCCGCTGTGGTGACCCCTGATAAATAAAGGGACTAAGCTGAAGGAAAATGAATGAATGAATGAAATGGCCTCCATAGAGTCCAGACCTGAATATTATTTACATTATTATGAGACTCACCTGGAGAGAAAAAGAGAGACAGAAAATGCAAAATCTAAGGAAGAACTCTTATAAATGCTGAAAGATGCTTGATATTAAATATCACATAATTTCAGAAAAGACTCAACAAAAAAAGTTCCAGCTGCTGCTGCTTGGTGCTACAGAGGTCACGTTAAGCACAGACTTTTGATGCTAGTCTTTTGATTCCACAAGTCATTTTGTTCTGAACATTGTGCACATATTTTCCATATTTTCTGTTTGTATATTAAAGGTATAGTTCACCCAAAAGTAATGACCCTGCTCCATAGATTTGTGCAAAAGTCTGTGCCTCCCAAAGCTGGTGGTGGCCAAAGACTTTAGCTGTATATTTTTTTACAAAGCAAAATTAAAGATATTATACAGTAGGGCTGCACAATATAATCTCAGAAATATCATTATCGTAATAATAGTATACGCAATATCACAGACATTTGATAAATGACATTTCTTTTATGCATTGTTTGCATCAGATGGGGTCTTACTATATTTAGCCCCACCTCCGCAGTCGTTGCTGTTCTGCTATTGGCTTAAAGGTGAACCCATAGCTGAAAATAAACACTTAATGGTGGTAAAATGACAACAGCCAATCAGAGCCAGAATATCTGCTGAGGTTTTCACTCATTCATAGTGTTTTAAAGACTAAATGTTCGTATCTTGACTTTGTTTTTTTGTCTGAATTAGAATTAATCAGATCTGAAAATTATATTTTACCTGTTTATTTTATTCTATGGTCCAATAAAAACACACCAAAAAAACTGAAACTGTCAGTCTGAGTGCATTGATAGGGTATTTGCATGCCTCCAAGCACCCAATAGCAAGAGTCAGGGACGTGGCTAAAGCATATTTGGCTATATATTAGCCAAAAAACAAAATTAAATCGCCATACTTGCAACCATTTCAGCAAAATCTCATAAACTTTAATCGCACCTTTAAATCAGCACTCTCCGGTCAGAAAGCATTGATGAGGACAGTCATGCTGAATTAATAAACAAACACACAGGTCTGGCATGGAGAAATAAGCAGCAAAAAGACACAAATCAGCCCACGCTAGCGCTCCATAAGTGTGGCAGACTGGCAGCCATTAGTGTCCTCCACTACAGCCGTGTGCATTTCAGATCATTCCCAGCACAAGTCTCATTCCCCGTTAAAAATACACTAATATATGCAGCATGATTTGTGAACAATGGCTGATTGTGGAGCGAGCGGTGCCCTCGGTGACGTGTTTTTCAGCCTGGCACTGCCCGCTTCACACTGCGCCACACCATCTGCTCAGGTACCACTGGATCCTTCCTACAGTTTCTGCTCTGCTGTGGAAAAACACATCTATTTTAATCCATCCTCCTGCTGCTTCAGCGAGAGAGAAAGAGAGAGAGACCTTTCACTCCATAAGAAAATTATTATTATTATTATTGTATGTTTTTTGTTCCGGTTGTTCCTCATTTTCCACTATTTATTAGATGTAAGCACAGCGCTCTGCATAAATGAGCACACACCACTCAGTTTCCTTTCAGTTTCACGCACTGGAAAAAGTTCCATGCAAATGACACCGTATGCGGCTGTGAGAGTGAGCATGTGTGTCTTTCTATGGCGATAAAACAAACCAGACCGGCTGAAATCGGCAAGATGACCGGCCATTCTCCGGTCATCCGATAAAAAAATTTAATAAAATAATAAAATAAATCAGCCAATTCCGGGCTCTGGACGGTTGATCGGTGCATCTCTACAAGTAACTTAAAAGGGTGTCCACTACGATATCATAATTTAAACTTTAGTTTTTGTGCAATGTAGCTGTGTGAACATGAACATAAACATTATCTTTGAATATAAGACAGGCGGCACGGTGGCTCAGTGGTTAGCACTGTCACCTCACAGCAAGGCGTGGGTTTCCACTGGGTGCTCCGGTTTCCCCCCCAGTCCAAACACATGCGCTATAGGGGAATTGATGAACTAAATTGGCCATAGTGTATGAGTGTGTGTGTGAATGAGTGTGTATGGGTGTGTATTAGTGTTTCACAGTACTGGGTTGCAACTGGAAGGGCATCCGCTGTGTAAAACATATGCAGGAATAGTTGGCGGTTCATTCCGCTGTGGCAAGCCCTGATAAATATAAGGGAATAAAAGGGACTAAGCTGAAGGAAAATGAATGAACGAATATAAGACGCTCAGTTCAATGCAAAGAGAGACATTGGCTTTTACAGAGTTAGCTTAGCAAAGCCTACAGCGAGCGAAGTTTGGGTGACTATAAAAAAAATACATCCGGGTTAATCATGTCATAAACCTTTAAGTTTACACCCCAGAAAACATGCAGTGAAGAGGTGTGGCCACAGACGTGCAGTAATGCTAACAGTACAGAAAGTTAAAATACCATCCAAACGCTGCTGTTTTCACAGAGCTTGTTCTGTTTCTGTATTTGGGCTTCAGAGGAAAGGACACAGAGTAAATAAATAATTATGTTCCAGAGAATTATAAAAAAATAAATAAATCTCTCTGCAAGGCATAAAAAGGACAGCTTCTTGCTGGATTCAGCCAAAAACTTCTACCTCAAAGAAGGAACAGCTCCAACGATAATAGAAGCTGTGGATTGTGAGCCACAAGTATTTTTATTTGTTAAAATTGATCTGTTACATGCATATTTTCTAGCGCTAACTGTATGTTGTGGCAAGGATGCAAACAATGGAAATGCTGTTTGACATCATTAACAATTTAGCTGCAAACAAATTCATATTCATCCATCAAACCCCTGTAAACCTCTGGAACTTCACCAGCATGTGCTGCGTCTCTCCATGCAGCCATATCCCGTGCGTTCTACATTTGAAATAATGAACTCGAGTTCGCAAAAGATATGTGAACGTTTTGTATAACTTACACATGCGTATAACCCGAATATATATGAAAGACAGTTGTCAAATTTGATTTTAGAGAGCAGGCATGAGGTTCAGTGGTGTCCTCTTCATTGTCAATGTCTGATTCAGGCTCAAACTGATACGGCTACACTGACATTATTTACACAACAGCACATGCTAGCAGAGGCGTGAGGTTTCCTGGTGACGTGGAGCCGATCTGCCAATCATAACACATGAAAAATTCTACAGCAGGTAAAAACAATCTGATCCCACCGGTTGAAGAATTGATAGAAGCTTTTTTCCATCATTAGGGCTAATTTCATGAAGTTCGATTTTTCCAAAAACTCTACAGACAATCAAACAAATTTAACTACACAACAGTGGCTTATTAAATATTTTGAGGACTGAGCAGACAGACATGCAAGAGAGTACAATAAAACCAGAAACACAAATTATTACAAACTCTAAAACAGGACAGTAGAGCTGCACGATTAATCAGAAAAAAATATTTAATAATTCGCCATCTCGATTCGACCCCCCACATGATCTCAATCCAGCATCTCTACGATTCAGCCTATTATATTTTCAATATTTTCAAGTTCGGGAAAGGCATATAAAGGCGGTTGCACAAGTCTTCACATTGTTTTATATACGTTGCTCAGCAACATGGACGCCTCCAAATGGTGTTGAAAGAGTCACATACTGTATTTATAAGATATAATTCACCCAAAAATGTAATGATGTAGTTGCGGCCGTGAATGACACGTGAGCTGACGCACTGTTACTGAGAGGACGCGCGAGTGCCCGCGAATCATGTGTGAACAGAACCTGCAGAGGCTGTGAATAACAGGTAATAAAGCTGTAAATAACGTTCAGTTTGTTGCACAGAGCGATCGTTTGGGAGCTGCACGGGAAGTATGATTTGCATGTGTGTGTTTTTTCTTCAAAGTGACAGCAGTCATGACATGAGCGCACTCGGCATTGCAAGTGAAACCAAAACCGCACTGGTTTTTGACTCTCAGCAGTGAAAATTAAACCACACTGAACTAAACTGAACTTAAACTCTAAAAACTGAACTGACACCATTTCAATTCACTATAATCTTCTATGTTAAGCTGCTTTGACACAATCTACATTGTAAAAGCGCTATAGAAATAAAGATGAATTGAATTGAATTAAATATAACGGTAAATATAATGCAAGAGAGAATCTGATAATGACAAATGTCTGATTTGATTGGTGAAAAATGGTTAATAATGTTGTCAATGACAAATGACAAGCATATGTCTCAAACACAATAATTCAACATGAGAATTATGAATAGTTGTATTCTGATGCCATCACTTTACTGTGCATCAATGACCAGGACAAATTTAAAGTCTATTCAAGTCCACCATTCCAAGACTATACACAATTGAGCATTTTAACCAACAGTAGAGCTACACATAGGCCTAATATTAAGAGTGTTGCTTTACCATATGTTTAAGAAATAACAATAATAATAGCCTACTCATATTAACCTTTATTTTACATCTACAGAATTGTAAGCAAAATCGTGATCTTGATTTTAAGCGTGATTCTCATTTTAGCCAGAATCGTGCAGCCCTACAGGACAGTGTTGACTCTTCCAGAAAAATGTGCATGTTTGAGGCCAGTAAAACACATGCTACTTTACATATCACTAAGACACGGTGCGCAGATCTCACATTAGGACCGTTCATGAGATGAAAGCAGTGAACCTGATGACTTTGAAGCCAATTACACAGTAAGCCTGCTCTCCATGGGCTGCTATTGATTTTTCCCTTCCTCTGCCTCAGTCTATCCTCTAGCAAACACACACACACAGAAATTACACACAATTATATGGCTTTTCCCACGGTTAGTCATTAGTATTCAAGGGAGACAGCAGCGATCAAGTCTAGAGACAGCACTGATAAACAGACCCTCAGACTGAAGCACATCAATGCAACACTAACTGTGATCAATCTTATATTAGTCCGTTTTCCTGGGGAATCACCTCATTGTAAAACACTGAACGCTTCCCAGATAAACAGCAGGAACATGCACGTAATGCAGCGGTTAAACAGGCATGAAATCTGTACTAGTGTTGCCAAAAATATTGATATATGCATAAACATCTCTATGAAATATTTAAAATGATCCAATCCTGCTTTCGGTTAGTATCGATACTGGCTTTGCACTCTTTTAAAAGACAATTAATAATAATAATAATAATAATAATAATAATAATAATAATATCACAATTTTAAAACTAACAATTTAATAATTACATAGGAGAAAAAAACAAAACAAAACTTGGTGATGACTAAAAAAGTAAAGCAGATTTCACAGAGTCCTATCTAGGCATAGGCTGGTATAAGATTCAAGGTATTATGGTACAAGGCTGGTAAAGGTATGATAACCTTGGATGAAAATATCACGGTACAGTGGTCCCTCGTTATTCGCGGGAGTTATGGTCTAAAAATAACCCTCAATAGGCGAAATCTGCGAAGTAGTCTGCTTAATTTTTTTTACAATTATTAAAGATGTTTTAAGGCTGTAAAACCCCTCACTACACACTTTATACACTTCTCTCAGACAGGCATTAACATTTTCACACTTTTCTCTCGTTTAAACACTCTCAAAGTTCAAACATTCGCAGAAAAATAAGTCCAGTTTTATAAATTGAACCCAAAGATCAAAACCTGTTGTCAGGCGCAAACATTCATCGCTGTCAGCAAAAGGTTCATAAAGCTTTTTAGCTTTTGTGTGGATAATGTTGGCATCCAGCGTAATGTTCTTTATCCTGAGGTCACAGACTCCGGACACCGGATGCGCCGCGCACATGACTGTTGGAAGTAACACACACCGGACGTGCACATTCGCATGTTATTTAAAATGAAATGATTCAGATGGTGCTCTGTGGCACGGCAGAAATACGAACAGTGTCCTGAGTCGTAGCTGGGCGCCGCAGACTTGCAGTGCTGGTGTGCGTACCCTGATATAAACCTGTGTTTACATGGCACTGCGTAGTTCGGCGCATCTGGTGTGCAACCCCCTTTACGATGGTCTTGCTGCGGACAGTTATAACCCTTTTGGCATTCTTGTTGAAACTCACACTGCTAGCGATTGAAGATGTATGTTAATTTGGCAAGCTGAACGCATTCTGTACTGTATAGGAGACACGGAGGAGATTGATTGACAATGGTCTACAGCCAATCAGGACGCAGAACACAATGCGCTGTTAAAAAAATAATAAAATAAAAAATAAAAAGCATGTCAAATTGCACATAAAAAACCACGAAACTGCGAGGCCACGAAAGGTGAACCACGTTATAGCGAGAGACTACTGTATAATGATTACTCAAATAGGCACACAACAAAAAAACACAACAACTTTTTCCCCCATTGAACACAATATATTTTATTTTAAGAAACATTTAAAATATTTTGTAACAGTAAACATTCATTTACTCATTTTCCTTCGGCTTAGTCCTGTATTTATCAGGAGTCACCACAGCGGAATGAATCGCCAACTATTCCGGCACGTTTTACACAGCGGATGCCCTTCCAGCCACAACCCAGTACTGGGAAAAACACCCATACACTACAGCCAATTTAAGGTCAATAGGTCAATATTATTAGCCTCCTTAAGCAATATTAGTTTTGGATTGTCTCCAGAACAAACCACTGTTATACAATGACTTGCCTAATTACCCTAACTTTACCCTAATTAACCTAGTTAAGCCTTTAAATGTCACTTTAAGCTGTATAGAAGTGTCTTGAAGAATATCTAGTCAAATATTATTTGCTGTCATTATGGCAAAGAGAACAGAAATCAGTTATTAGAAATTAGTTATTAAAACTATTATGTTTAGAAATGTGTTAGAAAAATCTTCTTTCCGTTAAACAGAAATTGGGGAAAAACATATACAGAGGGGCTAATAATTCTGACTTTAACTGTATATAAAAAACAAAACGTATATATACACCATAGGAACAGAACATTTCAGAGGTATTAAAACCTTGACTTTTCCAAACTGCAGTAAACCTTGAAAGCGGTGATCGTCCCATGCTGAGTGCTCTCCGAGTTATTAGTCTGTCTAACAGCAGCAGATTTGCAGATTCACAGCAGTGAGGATCAGATGTGTCACATGAGCAGATGGCAGTGAATGACGCCGGGTTCACAGTCAGTGTGAAGATGGCGTGACTGAACCTGAAAACACTCAACCACACCTACAACACACCAGCAATGAGCCAGACCCGGCCAGATCAACAAGCTGACAGACACAAAACACCTCCACCTTTAACACACACACAGTACACACATCTGTCTTAGGGGACGTTTACACCACAACATTATCAGTCAAATTTGGGAAACTTTATGCATTTGCCTGTTTTGCAGACTGAAAATGGATAGATTTGAAAATGGGTTTCAAAATAAGTGTTTAAGAAACGCCGTGTGATGCACTGTACTGCGATGCACTGTGAAGCAGTGTCTTAAAAGAAAGTTTTAAGTAATTTTTTTATACAAAATAGGCTTATTTTACAGCTCTCAGCGTTAAACAGTTGAGTTTTACCATTTTTAAATCGATCTCTGGGATTGGCGGGAAGGCTTTTAGCTTAGCATAAATCATTGAATCAGATTAGACCATTAGCATCTCACTCAAAAAAGCCATGCTATGGAAGCAGAATGCAAGCTGCAACCCAGCACTGGGAAACATCCACACACACTCATTCACTACGGCCATTTAGTTAATCAATTCCCCTATAGCGCATGTGTTTGGACTGTGGGGGAAACCGGAGCACCCGGAAGAAACCCACGCCAACACGGGGAGAACATGCACAACTCCACACAGAAACGCCAACTGACCCAGCCGGGACTCAAACCTTCTGCTGTGACCTTCTAGCGGGCGACGTGGTGGTGCAGTGGGTAGCACTGTCGCCTCACAGCAACAAGGTCACTGGTTCGAGCCTCTGCTGGGTCAGTCGGCGTTTCTGTGTGGAGTTTGCATGTTCTCCCCGTGTTGGCGTGGGTTTCCTCCGGGTGCTCCGGTTTCCCCCACAACTCCAAAGACATGTGCTATAGGGGAATTGGGTGAGCTAAATTGTCCGTAGTGTATGTATGTGTGTGAATGAGTGTGTATGGGTGTTTCACAGTGATGGGTTGCGGCTGGAAGGGCATCCGCTGTGTTAAACATATGCTGGATAAGTTGGCGGTTCATTCCGCTGTGGCGACCGCTGATGAATAAAGGGACTAAGCTGAAAAGAAAATGAATGAATGAATTTTAAATAGCGGTAAAATGAGCTTATTTCTTTAAAAAAGTGGAGTGTCTCTTTAAACAATAATAGTGACTCTTGGGAGTATAAGAGGTCTGGATTGTGCAGCATGTTGTAAATGAGACTCAACTGAGCTCCAGACGGCAGCGTTTTCAGACGATTGAGCTAAATGAGAGCGCAATAATTTGTGTCACAGCTCGATAACAAGATAACAAAAGGCTAAATATTTATTTTCGGGGAACATGTTGACTCAGCGCTCGGACATCTTGCGGCTCTTAGTCATGAGCAATATGTCCAGCAACTCAGTTCTTCACAATCCCGTCAGCTGCTCCACGCGTGATTCAAAACTAATTCATCTTATTAATATTCATGAGGGCACAGACATATTTTAACACATTTTCTGAATCAGTTATGGAGGAGGGTTGGAGCGAAAACATGGTTTACTTGGCTAAATGTGTCCTCAAATGAGGGACAGTGATTGTGAACTTGAATTAAATGCAACTATATAGGCTATTATTATTAATTTTGGGCAAATAAAATAATCTAAATAAATAAATAATTAAAAATCTACTAACACACATCTAACGTGTGATTACTTTCCGAATAACCACCCTGAATCTTAATAATAGAGACTGTACATGAAGGATCCAGGATGAGGAGGGAAAATGGTGAAATAACAGTGTGTGTGTGTGAGCGCTGTGTGTTATTTATAGACACAGATAGTTTATTGAGGAGAGTGCCATTGTGCGGCTCCATTTCTCTGCTTTTCTTCCCATCTCTGCTGAGGATTCACTCGCTCTTTCTTTCTCTCCTCACTGACACTCTGTTCTGGCACACAGTGTTCAAAAATAACCCATGTGTGTGTGTTTGTGTGAAGCTCAGGTGGAGACACACACACACACACACACACCATATGATAAATATTCACAATAAACTCAGTTATTCTGATGCTCATCTAAAAATAAAAATTAAAAAAATCAAGCAACTTTATAAATATTCCAGAGCTCTGTGCACTTTTTAATTAGCCAAAACATGCATGTAAATGTTTTTATGTAAATGTTTTTTTAAAGACAACAGAAAACATGAATATAAAAACGTTCATGCATAACGATGTAAAACTAGTAAATGCAGAACATGCACATACTGTTAAAATCAGAGGTTATCTATGGATAAAGCTAATATTTGAGTGTAAACGCTAACCATTAGACTGCAATAGAAAAATGTGATATCGTGCGATCCTCAAATAAGAAAGGATGCAATTTAATTAAATATGCACTGTGTTTTGGCGAGAAGAGGCACTTTCTGTACAGCTCAACACAACACAATTTAGTTTTTTTTTTTTTAAGAATTGCAATTTTACGGTGTAATAAAATTTTAATCATTGGTTTTATTAAATACTTAAATCAATAATGCACGTTTCTGATTCATTTGTGGCTATAATAATTAGAATTGTAAAAATGCAGAGCAAAGAACTGTTAATTTATGATGACAATAATAAAATACAATATAATGTTCATTCATTAATTTTCCTTCGGCTTAGTCCTTTTACTCATCAGGGGTCACCACAGCGGAATGAACAGCCAACTTAACCAGTATATGTTTTACACAGCGGATGCCCTTCCAGCTGCAACCCAGTACTGGGAAACATCCACACACACACTCATACACTACGGCCATTTAGTTCATCAATTCCCCTATACCGCATGTGTTTGGACTGTGGGGGAAACCGGAGCACCCGGAGGAAACCCACGCCAACACGGGGAGAACATGCAAACTCCACACAGAAACGCCAACTGACCCAGCCGGGACTCGAACCAGCGACCTTCTTGCTGCTAACCACTGAGCCACTGTGTCGCCCCTTCATTTTATCCTTATTTTATTAAATACAAATGGATTTCTCTGTAAAATTCATGAAAGACAATACATAAAACACAGAAAATCCCAGTTTTGCTTATAAAAACCTAATAACTTTTTGCAGGAGTTAAATATAGCAGCAACACCACATTCAAGCAGCTGAGATTAACTATATATAAGAGTAAATCTTATTCTGTAATATGCAGGTATAACTGTGATTTCAGTCATCAACAGCGAAAGAATGAAAACCAGCAAATACAGTGACCATGCAAATAAATATATTAAACAACTGGAGAAAAATGACACCAATTCCATGATTTTGCCACACACACACTTGCATGCTCACAGAAATGTGTAGTCATTGCTTTATGGATGATTTTCAGTAAAATAGTCTTGCAATTTCAAAACATTCAGTGTGTTCAGAAACTCTTTTTGAAGCACATAAACATACAGTTTTGCTATTAACAGAGAGAGACGCTGCAGCCAAAAGCATTTTAGATGCATTTTCAATAATTTAACAGCCTGTCAATTATTCCTTATATAAACTCTGCATGTAACCAGACAAAAAAGTTAAATAAATCAAAGCACAACACAAGCTACGTTTCCATCCACCTATTTTTATGCACATTTTGGATATGCGCATAAAAAAAAAAAAAAATCGGTTGATGGAAACGCTAAGATGCGCATAAATTTAGAAAATGTGCATAAAAAATTTATGCGCATAACTGAGTAGGATAAACTTTTTATTCGATAAGAAAAGATGCGCATAAACTGCGATGGAAACACTTTTACCGAACAAATTCCAGTATGCGCATTAAAAAAAAGGTCATGTGATTTGGTTATAAGAGATCATGTGATGATAAAAATGTTTGTAAATGGACAAACCAGCAGGCTGAACACATTGTAAAACATCTGAAATGTTGTTTTGGTCATTCTAAAATGCCTTAAGCATTTCAGTATTAGTGTTATTATATTATTAATGACTGTGCTCCGCGTCTCACACCTTCAAACGCCACCACGTGTTCACTGCGTGTCAGCATTGCCTTCTGAGGTGCAAGTCATTCATTAAATGAAGAAAAGATTCACGCAGCTTCTCCTACCGCAGCAAATTCCGTTTTTACTGTTGATATTTGGCGCCATTTAAACAGGAAGTGACGATTTTGTTCTCTTTGACTCATTGGATGGAAACGCTGCTTTATTCGCACATCTTTTATGCCATATTCCAGTTTTGCGCATGAAGTTAATTCGCATTTTTGGATGGAAACAAAGCTACAGTGTATTGAGTTATTTTGAGTTTATATATTATTCTTGTTGTATTTTTTTGCTAAACTGAAAATTTTAACCTTTATAAGTATATATAATATAATATATGTCAATTTGTATGACAATGTTTAAAATAAAATTTACTAAATTTTTTTAAGGTAAGTGGTTGCAAAAACAATTTATATGGGCGTCACGGTGGCGCAGTGGGTAGCACGATCGCCTCACAGCAAGAAGGTAGCTGGTTCGAGCCTCGGCTGGGTCAGTTGACATTTCTGTGTGGAGTTTGCATGTTCTCCCCGTGTTGGCGTAGGTTTCCTCTGGGTGCTCCGGTTTCCCCCACAAGTCCAAAGACATGTGGTATAGGGGAATTGGGTAAGCTAAATTGTCCGTAGTGTATGTGTGTGAATGAGTGTGTATGGATGTTTCCCAGTGATGGGTTGCAGCTGGAAGGGCATCCGCTGCGTAAAACCTATGCTGGATAAGTTGGAGGTTCATTCCGCTGTGGCGACCACTGATTAATAAAGGGACTAAGCCGAAAAGAAAATGAATGTGCAACTTAATTTGTTTGTTTAAATTCAGCCCATATACATGATTTGTAACCAGTTACCTTAAAGAAAAAGGAGTAAATGCGCACTGACTGACTGATTTTTTTTTTAAGTGTGTAAAAGTGGTCGTCCTCCGCTCTGATCATCAATGACGCCTCGCTGCTGTAGCGAATCGCCCCCGGTGTGGGTGACGAAAACGCAAGGATAGAGGAAGGGAATTCCTCATTACCTCAGCAAACACGCCGTCGTCTTTATCGACCTGCAAGCGAGTGAGCAGACAGAGCCACGCAATATTGCACACACACACACACACACACACACCCACCCACCCACCCACGACCGACTGACCCACAGCCAAGCCTGTCGCTCATCCGTCTGACACACACACACAGTGACAAACGCAGCTCCACATATCAGCGTTATTGCACTGAAACAATGCTGCATGCAGGAGAACACCGTGCTCTCATTCACCTCCACCTGACGTCAGCACACGTCCACAAAACCCAATGAAATCTGCAGCTTACATGCCACTTCTCAATGAACACACACACACACACACACACACACAGAGATTCACACGCAGACATGCATTTTTAAACACAAACTTCAGTGCATCTCTAAACTCTGACCCATTTTCCTCTCATCTCAAAGTGACTACATTTCCCACAATGCACCTGAGGGTTTAGTCATAAGTGGAACATCTCAGATTGTGATTTTCAGATCCTCGATAGATGCAAGACGCATAAGCAGCTCTTCAATAGGAGTTTTCACATGCATGCATGCTTATGCATTTGCACCCCATACACACACACACACACACACACACACACGTGCGCGCACAGCTTACTGTATCTGCTGATTTATCACTGATCTCTTCTTCGCATCATTAGGTGCTTGCGGCTCTGAGGCAGTGGCGAATGCATTTCAGTGCACGCTAACAGAGAACAGACAGATCTCCACCTCTCCGCTTACTTTCCTCCCTCACTTCGCTTCTGACGCCCCCCTGCTTTTTCTGAATGAAGCACAGCCTCTCTCTCTCTCTCTGAGATGGAGCATGCGCTCAGCTCCTCATCCTCCCTCCAGTCTCCTTCACTCATTCGCTCTCAGGCAGTGTAAAAGCACTAATGAGAAACTCAACACTCATCAAAATGATGCACATATTTGACAAAATGACAGGAATCATACACTGAAAAAAATACACTGCTGCTTCTTCAAACTGCTTATTTAAAATGAGCTGAATCAACATAATTCTTGAGTTATTTTGGGGGGGGAACAACTTAATTGCTTTGTTTAATCCACTTAAATTTTTTAAAAACAATTAAGTTAACTTAATCGATTTGTGTTGGCACAACATGATGGAATTGTGTGAAACCCTGCATTTTTTACACTGTATGTTACTTATTTTAATACGTTAATCAGGTTTAAACTAATTTTTTAAGGTTATACAAAGTTAAACTTAATATTTTTAATCAGTTTGATTAATGTAAGTTGAGATGACTCAATCCCCGTGTTGGCGTGGGTTTCCTCCGGGTGCTCCGGTTTCCTCCACAGTCCAAACACATGCGCTATAGAGGGATTGAATAAACTAAATTGGCCGTAGCGTATGAGTGTGAATAAGTGTGTATGGATGTTTCCCAGTACTGGGTTGCAGCTGGAAGGGCATCCGCTGTGTAAAACATGCTGGATAAGTTGGCGGTTCATTCCGCTGTGGCGACCCCTGATGAATAAAGGGACTAAGCCGAAGGAAAATGAATGAATGAGATGACTTAAATGTTTTTAGTTGAATTAAATTAACTTTAAGGCAGCAAGAACTATTTTACAGGTTATTCAAAGTTTAACTTAATATTCTTAGTCAGTTTGATTGATGCAAGTTGAGATGTCTTGAAAAGTTCATTTGATTCAACTAAAAAAACTGAAGACAGCAATATATATTTTTTTACAGTATACAGAGGATAAGTTACAAAGAATATAATCGGTGCTTTTCACCATTCTACACTACACTGACTGGAGACATGTATAGGATTTACTTTGCAACAATTTTCAATCATACATCGCAAGTGAATTTCAAATAATTACAACGAAATAGCAAGTAACGCTGTAAAATATTAATACAAACTAACTATACTGACAGAAGGATGCGAAACTCTTCCAATGATACCCAGGAGAAGCTGTTTTTAGGGAGAAAAAAAAAAACCTGAATCGATATTTTGGTTCAAAATCATTTTCTTGAAACAAATTCTGAAATTATTAAATACATTTTTTTTTTTAAATTGTTTTTTTGTATTCATGGTTTACAGGGACACTCCATAGGTGTAATGTATTTTATACAGTAAAAAAACACTAATGATATAGCCCTACCCCACCCCTAAACCCAACCCTCACAGGAAACCTGTGGCAAAATGTGAAAATCAAAAGACTTCGTTAAATATGATTTTTAAGCATTTTGAATTAGAGGGACACGAGGTGTGACCCTGTAAACCACCTTAATAGAGTACAACTAAGTCATACCCATGTCATTATACAACTTTGTGTCCCTGTAAACCACATATACCTGTGCGCGCACACGCAGAGAGAGAGAGAGAGAGATTGTGCGGGACATGAATGAATTAAATAAGTAAACGCACATGATTGTTCATTTATTTGTATTTATGTTCATTTTAGTTACAGTTTAAGCCAGTTTCGTGCATTTAAAAAATGTCTAACATTTTAATTAGTTATAGCTACTTTAATGTTTCAATGTATTTTATATCAAGTAGTTTTATTTAAATTTAGTTTACACTTGTTAAAAATAAATGAATTACATGTAGTTCAACCAAACTACAAAAACATCAGAACATAACTCAATGCACATCCATGTAAAAGTTCAACTGGCCACATGTTAATATCTATAGCCCTTAAACGAACACAAGTGATTTACTATTGAAGGAAACTCTATCACACCCTTGAGTGCTGAGGTTTATCGCTGTCCGGGAACACGTGTTAACTTGCACAACAGAAGCACACGTGTGGAAAGCACTGGTTTGTGTACTGGTCTACAGTTCAATTCTGGCCTAAAACTTCTGGATGAAACAAAGACGTGACCGGGACAAGCTGACATGAAGATAAAGACCTGCGCTAGTAAAAACAATGCTACAACCACCAAAATTTTCTTCATTTTCCAAAAAAAAAGTTAATATATAAGGGATATTATCAATCCAGCTGGTTGCGATCTCATAATAAAGTCGACAGGTTTATCAGTATAATACTGAGGGGTTTATTCTGCAATACAAATGTGCATTATCATGATTATTACATGGCTACTTTCCACAAAACAAAACTATTACAAAAAACATTTGACCCGGAGCTGTAATACTTTAATATCTCTTAATTAAAATGTAAATCTGACAGAAACAGCTGTATGTAGCCTAAACTGACATACTTATTCAGTCGTGAGATGATGCCAAACAGTCAAGAAGAGCAGATACGGATACATATTATGGATATGAATGTATTCATTAACAGTCAAGATAACTAGCAGTACAAAGATGAGCCTGTGTTATTAGTTTAATCAGATGTCAACTGGGATTATTACATGGCTGCCTGGAATACTTGACTCTGATTGGTCAGTTGTGACATTCCAAGGTATATTATTTTCAGATAACAATCACTGAATAACAATAAATCAGAGAATCACCTCGAGTGTCTGTGAATACACTCACATCCTTATACTTACATCCACATTCATATTCACATTATATCTGCTTGTCTGTCATGCTGCAGTTTTAGACTGTTTGGTGCCATCTTGTGAATTAATAATTCGTAGGTTAGTCTATGCTCCATTCAGCCAATTTCATTTCTGTCAGCTTTGTGTTTTTGACTGTTTGGTGCCATCTTGTGTCTGAATAATGCACAGGTTAGTGTATACTCCATCAGCCTTTTGTTTCTGTCAGCTTTGCGTTTAATTAAAGATTAGAATAAACTATTATGGCACAGAACAATCTTTCTTGTCTAATTTTTATGTTTTGTGGCAAGTAGCCGTGTAATAAGTGGGATAAAGTACATAGAGGATGGTTGTTTTTCGCAGAATAGACCCTTCAGTCTTATACAACAATACCTTGCTTTGTGTCAGGTTGCTGATAAACCTGTATTCATGATATGCCTCTTTTAAATGTATTTTATCCCTAACATAACATACCATGGAATGCCGTGATCGACCAATCAGTATCAAGTATTTCAGAGAGCTGTGTAAAAAGTTATGATAATACACAATGTGAAATCTGTCACTCATAGCAAAAACATAGTCATAGTAAACGTGATGTCAGAGAATCCTGCTCAGCGTAGCTCTTTACTTTAGATCAATAGAAACTATCCATCCATCTCCAGCAATGGGACAGACATTACCGTTGGAAACTATTTTGTGGCCATGTCTCATCCTGAAGAGAATAGTTTTTTTCTGAATAATTTTCGCTCAACTTTTTCTATGCAAAGGTTTACAGTATACATATATGCACAAAATACAGATGTAAGATTCACTGCGAGTTTGATTCAAATATATGATGAATCAAATCGGTTTGTTTGTTTGTTTTTTATTTGTTTGTTTGTGTTTAATGCCATGCCAGCTTCTATGGCCATTTTCATGGTGAGAAAAGGAATTCTGAAGTAGTGTTGTCACTATACTGAATTTCGGTACCAATTGGTACTGAAATTTAAAAACGTCCATTTTCCGCTAACATTTGAGCGCTGTTGAGCATGTTCTTAAACAGTGCTGATTTGCCATTGTGTTCACGTGCTCAACAGAAATGACTGTGATTGGCCATGAAGGTCAACAGTTCACCACACTTTACCACTGTTTACTGAGTGTAACCACAGATACAGGGACACTGGAGCATTTTAAAGCCCTCTAGATCAGTTGATTCATCAATGGATCGTTCGTATGTCAGTTCATAAACAGACCAGCCAATCTTTGCGGCTTTCCAATCTATGCTCCAGTGTCCCTGTATCTCTGTTTGCACTCAGTGAACAGTGGTGAACTGGCCAATCACAGTCATTCTGTTGTCATTCTGTCATTCTGCTCAAATGTTAGCGGCAAATGGACATTTTTAAAACTTCAGTATCGATTGGTATCGAATTCCAGTATCGTGACAACCCTAATATATAGTGGAATTCTCTGAGTAACAGTCTTACTTGGAGAAACTGTGCTTTTCTTAAGAAACAAAAACAAAACAAGTACTTCTTTACCGCTAAAGGCTGGTTTATACTTCTGTGTGGAGTGATCGGCGTGACCCACGGTGCCTGCCTTGCGTGTAGTCGTGCATTTATACTTCTGCGCGCTGTTAGTGTTGCTCTGCAATAACACTTCTGAAACGCTCGTATCATGACAACACTATACTGAAGATATAGATTATATTAAGGTTTTACAATTTATTTTTGTTAAAAACTCAAACTGTATTTGAATTAAGTGTTTAAAAATTGCTTCAAAAGTATTAACTGAATAAAATAAACTCCTCACAAAATTAAAACCAACACAACCCAACAGAAGATGCTTTATAATTAAAGTGCTTTTACAAATAGAGCATGTGTGAGTATTAAAAACTTGTGTGTCCAGTTGAGATATTCAACGAATGAACAGCAGGGAGCATTGAGTTTACTGCAAACTAGCTTGCAATAGCGGCGAACAAGTTGTAGGAGACTCCTGCACATTTTGTATGTAATGTAAATTTATATAGCGCATTTATCGTGTATGGCCATACACCCAAAGCACTTCACAATGTAAGGGGGGGGGGGGGTCTCTCCACACCACCACCAGTGTGCAGCATCCACTTGGATGATGTGACGGCAGCCACAGGACAACGGCGCCAGTGCGCTCACCACACACCAGCTATAGGTGGAGTGGAGAGACATTGATACAGCCAATTCGGTGGATGGGGATGATTGGGAGGCCATGATTAGTAAGGGCTAATGGAGGGAATTTGGCCAAGACACCAGGGTTACACCCTTACTCTTTATGAGAAGTGCCGTGGGATTTTTAATGACCACAGAGTCAGGACATCGGTTTAACGTCTCATACAAATGACGGCGCTCACTGACAGTATAGTGTCCCCTTTACTTTACTGGCCTCACTAACACCACTTCCAACAGCAACCTAGATTTCCCATGTGGTCTCCCATCCAGGTACTGACCAGGCTCAGCCCTGCTTAGCTTCAGTGAGTAACCGCTCTTGGGCTGCAGGGTGATATGATTTTTTTATTCAACTGTAAGTGGACATGACAGGATATTCTGCTAACTCTTATTTAATAGATGTCTGTTCAATTCAAAGCGTATTAAAGAGTGCTAGACATGACTTTTATGCAAATCTCATGATGACTCTTTACACATCTGTAATAAGTTGCATCTGAAAACGTTGCAAATGGTGAAAAAAAAGACAAAAATTGTGAATTGATTGATTTGTGAAAAGTGGAAATGTCAAATGCCACTATGAAACAAACGTTTAGTGAGCTGATGGAACACAGACAGTGCCATTTCTCACATTAAACTGCTCTGTTTTAATGCGCCATGTTACTTTTTATCTAATCTCTGGTTATGTTTTAGTCATAAAAAAAATTGTTGACACTTAAGTCAAGTCTTAAAGTGATTTTAAATACATAAACTAATGGAAGCTTATTGTAAAGTGTGACCTAATAGGAGCTTATTGTGAAAACTAGTTAGAGTTAAAATGGAAAACTTGATTTTTGGATGGAAATACAAAAGTAGTCTAGTGTTTGACAGCATGTACTTTTGCACACGCAGCAGCAGTGAAACCTCCTGTCTGTCCACAGTCACGTCTGATTCTCCATCCCATCTCAAAGCCCAAAAACTGACGGTTATCCTCCTCTACAAGAGCTCGGAGATTCAGAGCGTTTCCCTGCCATCCAGCAAATATTAATAATTCACAAGCAGAAATCCACAGGGAAGGAGGGAGGGGTGGTCGTGCCGAAAGCACAGAAGGAAAGAGCTGAGGAAACACAAAATGAGGACAGGAACGACAGAGCAACAGACGAGAAGAAAGAGCGGGAATTAGAGGAAGAAAGGTGTGAGATGAGGAAGGAGAATCTAACAGCATCATGGATCTGGGAGGCAGAGATGAGCGAGAGAGAGCGGGAGGCGCAGCACATGCTCAATGCTCCAGCAGGAGGCTAAAAATAGCTCTTCAAATCTCTCAAGAAAAAAAAAACAGCATACTGCCTGCGCTGCTGCAAAGCCAACACAAGACAGAGCAAAAACCACACACACACACACACACACACACACATTATAGAACCTCAATCCTGATCCGACAACAGCAGAACACCATGTTCAGGTCCACAAACAATCACGATACGACTCCTTATCAATATTACAGCAGTGCTTGCAGCTAAATATGAGCGAACACCCGCCATCTCATATGTGGGAGGACTGCGCAAAACATATCCGCAAACACACTTTTACTTCAAACCGCATTACCATCCTGCACACGCAATTAAAGCACAACTTCAGACACATCACAATCTGAGGTGTTTCTTCAATCAGCTTACAGTCCTTTTAAAAAGGAATATTTTATCCATTTCTTAGTCAATATATTAAATAATTTTTGGTGCATTTAAACAAAACAGTTTTATGAAACTGTTATATTCATTAAAATAAGAGTTTGCTCACCGAACATCTTTAGGAACAGAAAGATAATGCATATAAATTCAAACCAGTTATTGCAATTACAAACTTTCATATTTTTCCAGTTTATTCATTTAATATTTTTCTATAACATTAATTTGTGTAGTAATTTTTGGACTGTGAACTACCGTTTTTTGTTAGATTAGTTCCTGTTTTGTCTTTGGTACTGAATAATCTAATGTATATGCACAAATATATTAAAGCATCCTGTGAAAAATATTAATGTAAAAGAAAGATCTGTGAGGGGTCAACTCATTTATGATGAACACTATATGTGCGTGCACGCATGTGTGTGTGCGTGTGCATGCACGAACAAATATTAGACAGAGGAACAGGGTAATTAATCTATCACCAGTCAGTTTTCAACAACTTCAGATCAAGTCCTGATTAACAGTCTTTATCTGATGGTTGACTTCAAATGCATCTGTACTGAATGTATTTATTAGGATTAACCCATTGAGAGGTACCATCTAGGTTTGGAACATTATTACCAGCTTTACCAGATTTATAAAACCAGATTAAAGTGTAAAAAACATTATTAAAATGAGTTGATACTGCATTTGTATTGAAAGTTGTATTGTATTGAAAGAGACCCACTATGCTTTTTTTTGACTATCACCTTCCATGCAGTGTATAATGTAGTTGTCTATGGGCGTACTCACACTAGGCTATCCAAACCGTGGGCGAGTTTGAGCCCTATTTCCTGGTTCGTTTGACAAGTGCGTGCTTGGCCAGGCACAGTTCAGTTGGCCGGCCCTGGCCCAGTTGGAAGAGGTGTGCCAGAGAGCGGTTCAGTTGGGCTCAGGCGCGCTTTGCTCTCACACTACAAGCGTACCCATTCACACTACCACTACTGAGCCCAAAATTAAAGACGCAACGTCACTTTTAAGAGACTGTTTCATATGGATTTATTAATCATTCTTACTGTACAATGAATGCGAGCTGAGTTAGTTTATTAAAGACGTAAACCCCTTGCTGCACGTCAGCTGATGCCTTTAGGAAACCTCCTAATACCTGCAGCTCGAGGACTTTTATGATAATTTATGAGCGTCAAAAGTTGTGGATCTGCTCAGCAAAATATTTGACTGCATGTCACTGCATCCCAAACCACCAAAAATAATACAAAACGATATAACTAAAGCAATGTCCATTGTGCTGAGCGAGAGTGCTTCTCTTCTGTTAAACTGAACAGCGCATCATCGATGACGGAAGCGTGCTCCGGCTCGGAAGGTAAAGATGCAGTGGGAGTGCAAGCCATCGTGGTAGAGGCGAGTAGTGACAAGCGTGCTTTGGCCCAGTACACAGTGCGCACTCTAACTAGCCACGGTTATGAATGTAAAAGGTCTGCAAAGTTTTAATTAACGTTTTTCATTGACTCTCCACATAAAACATCTACTGTGACCCTAAAACACTACAGCTGGTTTATTGTTGACAGCAGCAAATCAAGAAGAATTTATTATCAAGAGTAAACATTTATTCTAGCACAACTTCCACCAAAACTCCTGCTAAAATCACTGAAGCTGCAAAATTAATCTCCTACTATGATCATATCTGTTGATTGCGATAAGAGAATTCACAAGTATGAGGTGTGATAAAGGGCTTAAATTACATTTCACTCACATGCATACGAACACACGCTCCATATGTGTATGTAAAGCACAAATATGTGTACGATACTGAAGCTAATGTGTAATGCAGACTGATATGTTGCACACTTTCTTGGAGGCATTGATCAAATAAACAAAAATAATGGTAAAACAAATGCTACTTTGTGCAAAAGGGATAAAACATGCATTATAATGTTTCTTAGATATACAAATAAACATTACTGTAATGGTGATGTCAATGAATAAAAATGCTTAATCACTAAACCAATAGGTCTCTTTTTTTTGCCATGTAGTACCAAAATAAATGTAAAAAGTACCAACTTAAGAGACTGTTCATGTCCAATTTCTGACTGGAAAACTATATAGACAACAATACTTCCGATGTGTTATTACAAGCAGCGGTCATGAGTGATTGGCTAATTTAAAATCCTCTTAATATCAACTAGTGAAAACTGTAATTTAAAAAGAAGCCTTAGACAAAAGGAGTGTGAAATTAAACGGCATATTAGAACATATGATAACAATTCTACTTATTAATTTCAAATCAAGGAACGCAATTATTGTGCAATCCTAAAAATGTCTCATTATATCAGTTTAAATAACAATAAAAGTTGCAAAACTGGTAAACCTTTATTTTAAGGGTTAATTCTTACAATTAACAAAACATTAATTTTCTACTTATCAAGGTAGTAGTTAGGTATTGAGAATATGTACTATACAAGTGCTAATAAACAGCCAATAAGATTCAAAAGCTTCACGAAACGCTGTCAAATAAACGATGTATGAGAGTAAAAGCTAGCAAATATATTTAATTAAATGCACTTGTTTTTATTGCATTATGGTTTCTGGCATAGTTAAATATTTTACATTGGCAATATGTACTTTATAAGTGCTAATAAACAGCCAATATATTAATAATATGCAGGTAGCAATAATAATAATAAGAAGAAGAAGAAGAAGATTAATAATATGGAGAACTGGTACTTGAAATAGTGTTACTGCAAAACGTAATGAAGTTTGTTTTCACTTTTTAGCAAATTCCTTGTAGCTTGGAAATTAAAATGTATATTTTTACATCAGAATGAGCCAAATGTTAAATTCAGAAGCTTCACGAAACACAAATAAACTATGTATGGGAGTACAAACTAGCAAATATATTCTATTTAATGCACTTGTTTTGATTGTGTTATGGTTTTTTATGTAACGTATTTCCAATGCCTGACATACAGTACATTAACCAAGTGCAAACTCAACCAAAACACTAAAATAACAAGTAATTGCAGATCAAATGCTCCAAATAAGGGCCATCAGAGTGGCAGAATTCATCAGCGATGCTCCCCGGCAAACAGAAAATGCTGATAATTAAGCGTTTCTGCACTCGTGAATAATTCAGCAAAGATTGATTTTCCCATTTCTGCACTGGTTTACTAAAAACAACTACCCCAATCTACTGTATTAACAACAGGAACAGAACATCTTGACCACAACACTTAGACGTCATCCCTCAGGATAATCTGCTGTTTATAATAGACAATTACAAAATAACAGACACCATATTTTAGGGGATATCAGCTCCATTCTCCTCAAGATACAGACAAAAGAAACAATCCTTTAGACTTAATATGATTAGGGCTGCAAATATATAGTTTCAGCATCAATATCACAATGTGAGTCTGGATTACAATTTATCATTTGCATGTGTTTTTGAGGCCTGTGACTGTATGAGGATTTTAAAAGCATTCAGTCATAAGAAATTGTACCATTTGTAACTTTAATAACTATTAATTTTATTGAATTATTTATACAACGAAGACTATGCAGTATTATTTTTACATTTGATTATTTAATTGCTGTATCTGAATACTGTTACACACTACATATTGCGATACTTAGTTTTTCTGCAATATATTTTGCGATAAAAGCAATTTCAGCAGATGATGTGTAGATTTTTTTTAAAAAGAACTCAATTTTAGGCTAGTTAGGATTATTCTGCATAACATATAATAATCAAATTACAAGCATAGATAAATACAAAAGTGCAAATGAATGAAACATTGCTTTTCTGAGACAGTATTCAAACGCACAACTTGAATAATAAGTGATCACTGTATAGTCTTCATCGTATATATAAATAAATATACATAATCTTTGTTATCTAAAGCTACAAACGTTATAATTTACTTGTGCTTACAATCTCTTTTGAAATGTTTAATAATAATCACAGGTCCAAACATGCAAATTTTAAACATTCCCTACATTATGGATATACTCTGCAATGACAAACTAATGTACCAGATCAACTAATTAGATGTGGGGATGTGTACATTGTGATATTGATGCTGAAACGATATATTGTGCAACCCTAATACATCCCATTCATTCAATTATTTTCCTTCGGCTCAGTCTCTTATTTAGAATCAGAATCAGAATCGGTTTTATTGCCAAGTGTGCTTACACACACAAGGAATTTGTTTTGGCTACAGAAGCTTCCAGTGTACATAAAGTGACAAGTGACAACACAAAATAAAAATGAGAAAAATCCGACAAACATTAAACAGAGATGCAGTTAGACAAAAGAGCTCTGGATGATGAATTGTTTGTGCAGATTTGTTATAAATATACAAGTTATAAGGTGCTGTGTACAAATGCGTATGGAGAAGTATTGCATTGTATACTGTTATAAGGTGCTGTGTAAAAATGCGTATGGAGAAGTATTGTATTGTATACTGTTATAAGGTGCTGTGTACAAATGCGTATGGAGAAAGTATTGCATTGTATACTGTTATAAGGTGCTGTGTACAAATGCGTATGGAGAAAGTATTGCAATGTATATTGTTATAAGGTGCTGTGTACAAGTGCGTATGAAAAAGTATTGCACATGTTTATTGCACAGTAGGGGAATGATTAGCTGTTCATGAGGTAGATGGCCTGAGGAAAGAAACTTTTCCTGTGTCTGGCTGTTTTTGTGCTCGGTGTTCTGTAGCGCCGACCAGACGGTAACAGTTCAAACAGAAAGTGTGCTGGGTGTGAAGGGTCCTGAGTGATTTTGCAAGTCCTTTTACTCAATCTGGAGGAGTACAGTTCTTGAAGTGTAGGAAAAGTAGTGCCAGTGATTCGTTCAGCAGTCCGGACTATTCGCTGTAGCCTACGGAGGTCGGTTTTGGCAGCTGAGCCGAACCAGACGGTGATTGAAGTGCAGAGGATGGGTTGGATGACAGCTGAGTAGAACTGTACGAGCAGCTCCTGTGGCAGGTTGAACTTCCTCAGCTGACGAAGGAAGTACAGTCTCTGCTGGGCTTTCTTCACAATAGAGTCTATGTGAATATCCCACTTCAGATCCTGAGAGATGGTGGTGCCCAGGAACCTGAATGACTCTACTGCAGCCACAGTGCTGTTCATGATGGTGAGTGGGGGAAGTGCAGGGGGGTTTCTCCTAAATTCCACTGTCATCTCCACCGTTTTGAGCGTGTTCAGCTCCAGGTTGTTGCATCTACACCATAGAGCCAGCCGCTCCACCTCCTGTCTGTATGCAGACTTGTCACCGTAGTGACAGTAGTGTCGTCCGCAAATTTCAAGAGCTTGATGGAGGGGTCTTTTGCAGTGCAGTCATTGGTATACAGGGAGAAGAGCAGTGGGAAGATAACACATCCCTGGGGGGCACCGGTGCTGATGGTGCGGCTGTCGGATGTGATTTTGCCCATTCTGACTAGCTGTTGTCTATGTTAGAAAGCTGGTGATCCATTGACAGACAGAGCTAGGAACAGAGAGCTGGGTCAGTTTGTACTCGAGCAATGATGGGACGATGGTGTTAAAGGCAGAACTGAAGTCCACGAATAGAATCCTTGTGTAGTTCCCTGGTTTGTCCAGATGTTGTAGGGTATAATGCAGTCCCATGTTGACTGCATCATCCACAGACCGGTTTGCTCTATAGGCAAACTGCAGGGGGACCAGCAAAGGTCCAGTGATGTCCTTCAGATATGCTAGCACCAGTCTTTCAAATGACTTCATGGCCACAGATGTTAAGGCAACAGGTCTGTAGTCATTGAGTCCTGTGATCTTTGGCTTCTTCTGGATTGGGATGATGGTGGAGCATTTGAAGCAGGATGGAACTTTGCGCTGTTCCAGTGATCTGTTGAAGATCTGTGAGAAAATGGGAGCCAGCTGGTCAGCGCAGGTTCTCAGACAGGCTGGTGAAACACCATCTGGGCCAGGTGCTTTCCTTCTCTTCTGTTTCCTGAAGATCTGACGCACATTATCCTCACTGATCTGAAGTGCAGGGGGGGAGAGAGGGGTGGCTGGAGGTGTTGATGGCTGTGTAGAGAGATCGTCAGGGTGGGTGTGGGGTGTCTGGTCGGGGGTCTCAAATCTACAGTAGAACATATTCAGCTCATTTGCAAGTTGTTTATTGCCATCAATGCTGGGGGATGGTGTCTTGTAGTTTGTGATGTCTTTCAGGCCTTTCCACACTGATGCCGGGTCGTTGGCAGAAAACTGGTTTTCCAGCTTTTTGGCATAGCTCTTCTTAGCCACACCAATCTCCTTTGTCAGTGTGTTCCTGGCCTGATTGTACAAGATCCTGTCCCCACTCCTGTAGGCATCCTCTTTGGCCTGACGAAGCTGTCTAAGTTTTGGTGTGAACCATGGTTTACCATTGTTAAATGATACGTAGGTCCTGGTAGGGATGCATAGCTCCTCACAGAAACTGATGTATGATGTTACGGTCTCTGTGAGTTCGTCCAGGTCGGTGGCTGCAGCTTCAAAAACACTCCAGTCAGTGCATTCAAAACAGGCTTGTAAGACCTGTTCTGTGTCGTTGGTCCATCTCTTAACAGTCCTTAATACTGGCTTAGAAGTTTTAAGTTTTTGTCTGTAAGTTGGTATAAGATGAACCAGGCAGTGGTCGGAGAGTCCTAGAGCTGCTCTGGCGACGGAACGATATGCATCCTTTATTGTGGTGTAGCAATGGTCCAAAATATTATTGTCTCTGGTGAGGCATGTAATGTGCTGTTTGAATTTAGGCAGCTTATTTGTGAGTTTCACCTGATTAAAGTCACCGAGAATGATAAAAACAGAGTCCGGGTGTTGTTGTTCTGTCTCTGTGATCAGATCAGCCAGCTGTTGCAGTGCAGTACTCACGTGTGCTTGTGGTGGAATATAAACACCGATGAGAATAAACGAGGAAAACTCCCGCGGCGAGTAGAACGGCTTACAGTTAATGAAAAGCACTTCCACGTCAGGACACGTCCCGTTGACTCCGTATCGCGGTCCGCTCTGTACAGCTGAAAGTCCGGTAGGTGTAACGCGCTGTCCGGATTGGCTTCGTTCAGCCAGGTTTCCGTTCTGAAGCCGCGCTGTCTAAGCCTGACGAGCGCGCCGACTCGCTTCCCACGCCTGCGCGTCTTGTAGCGTTTCCCCAGTGCAGCTACTCCGCCGACGACAATGTTCAGCAAAACGCCAGAGAAATCAAAAACCGGTTGGTGATTAATTGGAGTGTACTGCCAAATGTTCAGCAGCTCGTCCCTGGTATAACTGATCGCGTATGATAAACATAAAACAGGACAAACGAACAAAAACAGTGCAAAAACTGGAGAGCTCCACACCGAGACGGCCATCCGCGGCGCCATCTTGAAACATGGCAATCAATTTATCAGAGGTCGCCCATGCAGAATGAACCACCAACTATTCTGGCATATTTTTTATGAAGTGAATGCCCTTCCAGCTGCAACCCAGTACTGGGAAACACCCATACACACTCATCCCCACACACACACACACACACACACACACACTTATACACTACGGCCAATATAGTTCATCCAATTCCCCTATAGCGCATGTGTTCAGACTGTGGGGGAAACCGGAGCACCCGGAGGAAACCCACGCCAACACGTTTCCACACAGAAACGCCAACTGACCCAGCCGGGACTCGAACCAGCGACCTTCCTGCTGTGAGGCGACAGTGCTAACCACTGAGCCACCATGCCACACACCCCATTCACCAAACAAACAAAAAAAAACACACACGGGCATGGAATAGGAGCAGCTAATGGATGAGCAATGAGCTTGATTGCAGCTCAAAGCAACTTTAATCATGACACACATGATGAAATAACTCAACTTCTGCCTCTATTAGCAAAGTGTGAACCTCCAGCTTTTCTCATCAAGAAATCAGTGCTTTATTAAAATCAGTGTACAGTAATATAAAATCAATTTAAGAATATACATAAAATCGGCATAAAGAATTATTTCAGGATCATTTCAGGCCTATTAAAATGAGTTTTTACACTCTACCACCAATTCACATTAGACTTCCCCACTATATTTCTGTTTTTAAGTCTGTTTTAAACACCAATAATTTTCATTTAGCTTTTAATACTCTTTATTGATTTCTGTTATTTTAATTGCTTTTACTTATTAATTGTTTTCTTTTTACATTTTATTTTCCTCTCTGTCTTTAGCACTCCTATGTACAGCACTTTGGTCAACTTCAGTGGCTTTTAAAATGTGCTTTATAAATAAATACTGAAGTGATTTTTAGCTTTTCCATGCAAACATCATCAAGTATAATCAGTCATTTAAAAGCACTGTAATCTGACAAGCTTGAAAGGGTTATTGCTGAATCTGTGTGTAAAAATGTCCTCAAAAGCAGTTCTGCTCTACTGTATTTCAGACTAATGAAGGGAAAACTCCTGTGACCAGATCAAAGCATCATGTACACTCAATTCCTCCAGCAATCCATCATGAGAAGAATCAGAATCAGAATCAGAAAGAGCTTTATTGCCAGGTATGTTCACACATACGAGGAATTTGTTTTCGTGACAGAGCTTCTACAGTGCAACAGAATTACAGAGACAGGACAAAAAACAGATAATAAATGTATTTAAAAAATGAAAGTTGTAGTGAATGCAAATATACAAATTGACAAGTGTATGTACAGGAATATTACTATATACAACAGCAGCTGTTATGTGCAAATTAGCATGTAAAATATGTTGTTAAATAAGTGTTTGTGTATAAAAAGTGTATAGCAGTAGTGATGTTTGTTCCATAATTACTATCATCAAGTGTTCATGAGATGGATTGCCTGAGGGAAGAAACTGTTTCTGTGTCGGGCTGTTCTGGTACACAGTGCTCTGTAGCGTCGACCAGAAGGTAAAAGTTCAAAGAGGCAGTGTGCTGGGTGTGAGGGGTCCAGAGTGATTTTGGCAGCCCTTCTGCTTGCTCTGGATAAGTACAGTTCTTGGAGAGTAGGGAGGGTTGTACCAGTGATTCGCTCAGCAGTCCGAACTATTCGACGTAGTCTTCGGAGGTCGGATTTGGTAGCTGAGCTAAACCAGACAGTTATTGAAGTGCAGAGGACTGATTCAATGATGGAAGTGTAGAACTGTTTCAGCAGCTCCTTTGGAAGGTTGAACTTCCTCAGCTGACGAAGGAAGTACAACCTCTGTTGAGCTTTTTTGACAATGGAGTCAATGTGAGTGTCCCACTTCAGATCCTGAGAGATGGTGGTGCCCAGGAACCTGAATGACTCCACTGCTGCCACAATGCTGTCCATGATGCTCAGTGGGGGGAGAGCAGGGGGGTTTCTCCTGAAGTCCACTATCATCTCCACTGTTTTGAGCGTGTTCAGCTCCAGGTTGTTGTGACTGCACCAGACAGCCAGCTCCTTAACCTCCTGTCTGTAAGCAGACTCGTCACCGTCCTGAATGAGGCCGATAAGTGTGGTGTCGTCTGCAAACTTCAAGAAGCATTTTAACAGAGGTGGAAGCATTTTAAACTGATATTTTTTTCCCATGCATGCATAACCAAACTCTTCATCCAGATGTCATGCACAGGGTCACTTTTTAGACAAGACTTCAAACATCCATTTGTCTGACCTGTTGCACTAACACAAATTATATTAAGCCAATTGCACACTAGAAAACTGAAGATCGATTGTTTTGTGGGACACCTATAGTCGACTCAAATGAACAACTGGTCCTTGCATATGCATGGGTGAAACTAATTTTAAAAGATGACCGGTAGAAAGAAAAATCGGATTAATTTGCCAAATAAAAAACTCCTGATATGAACAGATCGTTTCCGATCAATAAAGCCATACTGATATTCTGAATCAATTTCTTCAAACACAACTTGTGTGTAATCTAAATCAGAAATGTGGGCATAACATTTAGTAGACTATACACCAAGTTCATGTAGTTCAATACATGCAGAATAGAGGTTCATAACATCATCCCAAGGGTTTACACACCTAATGAATGAGTTTGCATGACTTTTCCAGACATGAATGATTTTAAACATCATGCACAATTTAAAGGCATAGTTGACCTAAAAAATGAAAATGTACTCACATTTTACTCTCTCTCTCTCAAGTGTTTCCAAACCTTTATGAGTTTCTTTCTTCTGTTAAACACAAAAGATGATATTTTGAAGAATGCTGGAAACCTGTAACCATTGACTTCCATAGGAAAAACTAACACAATGTTAGTCAATGGTTACAGGTTTCCAGCTTTCTTCAAAATATCTTCTTTTGTGTTTATTTAATAGAAGAAAATAACTCAAAGGTTTGAAACTAGAACTTCTATGTTAAGCTGCTTTGACGCAATCTACATTGTAAAAGCGCTATATAAATAAACATGAATTCTGGGTGAGTAAACAATGACAGAATGTTCAGTTTTGGGTGAACTTATCCATTTAAGCAACATCAATCTGATGAATTTCACACTACAGATGATCAAACGTGTAGATACTCATGCCACTTTTCCAGGCCTGCACTCAAAAAAATATAGATGTTTGCTGTTTGTTCAAACTACTTATTTAAAATGAGCTGAAACAACACAATTCTTGAGGTTTTTTGGGGACAACTTAACTGTTTTGTTACTTAAATTTGTTATTTTAACTTAACCAATTTGTGTTGGGACAACATGAATGAACTGTGTTGAACCCTGCATTTTAGGGTTCCACAAAACTCATTCACGTTGTCAAAACACAAATCAATTGAGTTAACTTAATTGTTTTTACAAATGTAAGTGGACTGAAAATAAAACAATTAAGTTGTCCCCAAAAAAATAAGAATTGTGTTGATTCAGCTCATTTTAAATAATGTAGTTAAAAAAATAATTTAAGTGTATGTGTGTAGTAAAATCTTTGAAATTCCCTAAAGTTCCAAGGCCATGTCTGACTGTGGGAGAAATAAATCCAGCATTCTTGCCGCCTGTTGCACTGCTCACGTTATGTAACATAGCATGACACCACTGCCACAGGTCCCACAGTTCACTAACATATTACTGTCATGGATATGTCCAAAACAAGGCTTGAGAGTGAAAATAAATGGTTGCAGATTTGGATGGTACATTTAAATGAAATAGCGATTAAGTGAAAGCTATGATTCTTATGCACATCTTGTCAGAAAGGCACAGTTCTGTGATCAGTATAAATCTCTAGCCAAACGCCACAGGGCATTTATTGGTGAATAAAACACTGGCAGAAATGTGGGATGTTCACATCAAATTATACTATGTCCATTCATTCATTCATTTTCCTTTGGCCTAATTCCTTATTTATTAGGGGTCGCCACAGTGGAATAAACCTCCCAACTATTTCAGCATATGTTTTACACAGCGGATGCCCTTCCAGCTGCAACCCAGTACTGGGAAACACCCATACACTCATTCTCTCTCTCTCTCTCTCTCTCTCTCTCTCTCTCTCTCTCTCTCTCTCTCTCTCACACACACACACACACACACACACTCATACACTACGGCCAATTTAGTTCATCAATTGCCCTATAGCACATGTGTTTGGACTGTGGGGGAAACCGGAGCACCCGGAGGAAACCCACGCCAACACGGGGAGAACATGCAAACTCCACAAAGAAACACCAACTGACCCAGCCAGGACTCGAACCAGCGACCTTCTTGCTGTGAGGCCACAGTGCTAACCATGTATTAAATATATTAAAGGAGTAACGTAATATAATGCATTACTCGTACAATGCTTGATGATCTGTAAGTGGACAAAAGATGAGGCTCATAAAACTCCTTCACACCAGAAATTATGCATATAGGCCTAATGCCTTCCTGTAGCTCAAATGCTGTGGATATGGTTATAGATGCATAGAAAGCAAGAAGTCATAAAACATTTACTTTCAGTGCAATGCAAGTCACTTTGGATAAAGCACCTACTAAATGGGTGAATGTAAATTTGTTATGATTAAAATTAAAACCATGAAGCAGTTTTGATGTCTGTCTTTTTAAATCCAATTCGTCCTGCTTTGAATAGTGATTGTTTGTTGATGTTTTATCGTTCATCATCTGGAAAATCGATCAGAACGACAATTTCTGTGAGTAGATAGATAGATATAACACACAACTACAAGTATTCAAGGATTATTAAAACTTTACACTTATAGTTGTCTTTCTTGATGTGAACGGTCCTTTAAAATGAAAACTCTTGTCCACAGATTGGTAAAGCTGGTTTTATATATATATATATATATATATAAGGTGACGCGGTGGCGCAGTGGGTAGCACGTTCGCCTCACAGCAAGAAGGTCGCTGGTTCGAGCCTCGGCTGGGTCAGTTGGCATTTCTGTGTGGAGTTTGCATGTTCTCCCCGTGTTGGCGTGGGTTTCCTCCGGGTGCTCCGGTTTCCCCCACAGTCCAAACACATGCGCTATAGGGGAATTGGGTATGCTAAATTGTCCGTAGAGAATGAGTGTGTATGAATGTTTCCCAGTGATGGGTTGCAGCTGGAAGGGCATCCGCTGCGTAAAACATATGCTGGATAAGTTGGCGGTTCATCCCGCTGTGGCGACCCCAGATTAATAAAGGGACTAAGCCGAAAAGAGAATGAATGAATGAATGAATATATATATATATATATAATTTCAGAAAACTATTATTTGTAAATTCTGAACCAACTGTCACTAAATTAATGTGCGAATTTAAACAAACTTGACCTCAATCGTCTAATGAGTGAGTGTTTCTGATGTCTGTCTGAGGGTCTCCATTATGAGTAAAGTTGGTTTTATATTCACACATTAAGACATTCTCCTTTATAATATATATTCAGAAAGGTTATCTTGGCAAATTCTAAATAGTGAAATCCTATTAGCAGCCAACAACATTGTTCACAGTCATTTAAATAGTGCTAATGTTGTCTTGAAGACATTCTTGCATGCGATTTCAGACCCAATATTCAAAGTAGCATGGTAAACTACATTGGGATAGCATCACAAGTTGTCACTAAATGAATGTGCGAATATAAAACCAGCCTTACCTCAGTCAGTAGTCTAATGAGTGTTTGGCTGACGGTCTGATCGTCTAATGATCTTTAATAACAAGCGCGCTATTTAAAACGCCACGCGACGCGACCAAAACAAGAACGCAGCCGTTCAATGCAAATGAATAACAGGAACGGCGGCGTTTAGCAGCTCACGAGTCACTCCAATCACGTTTTAAGATCAGAATAAACCAATATACAGTAACTGACGACTAGCACGACCTTAACTAGCATCACACACATCGATACCTGTTCCATTTAAAGCGTTGGAAGCCGTTCACTTACCCGTTAATCCCTCGCGTTCATTCGGCCCGGAGAAACGGCAAAGGTCCGGCTGTAGAGTTCGCTCTTCGACTGCTTCGACTGAACCGAGGTGTTTCTACCGTGTTTTCGGTGATCTGGAGCGAGTATTTCTGACACACTGTCGGTTAATTAATTAGCCTGTGGCGGCTAAGCGAGCGCGAGCTAAGTCCGAATGACAATCGGCCGCCTCACGAACTCGTGAAGACATTACTATAGCTCAGGACGGGTGAAGTGGACATGTTTAACGTGATCCCCGTTAACCGACACCACCGGTACCGAATAACGACAGCCCGCTGCCGCTGAACGCCGTTTAATCGCCAGCAAACCAGCGACTCGACTGTCAACAGCGCGCAGTGATCAAACCAGCGCCGGAGTGGGCGGGGCCGTGACGTCACGCGCGTTGCTTATAAAAAAACGTGAAGTCTAGAAGGGATACAGCTCGTATCAATAAAGCATAATTTTTGTGAGACTGTACAACAATAATTAATATTTTCTTACATTACTGTGATGATTAGGTTTAGGGTTGGGGTAAGGGTAAGGGTAGACGTTAATAACATAACATACAACTAATGAGTAATTTATTAAATAATATGAATAATACTGGGTATAATTACTGTTTTTACGTTGCTGTGAGGGTTGTTGGGTAGGGGTAGATGTTAATAAAATACAATTAATGGGTGATTTAAGAAATAACAAAAAATAATTATCGCTAACTTCCGGCCGCAGCTGTATCGCTTCTAGCAACAACCTAAAAAAAGCTGCCAAGAGCAGAGCTGGTCCTGATTCAGATCCAGATCTGTGTGTGCACAAACACAAACACACACACACACACACACACACACACACACACACACACACACACATATATACATATACAGACAGACACAACAGCACTGACTCTTTCTGTGCTGTACGTCACTGCTCCATGTGTTTGTGCCTCATGGAAACGGGAGATGGCGCTGTTGTCGTCCTTCTGATTTATTTTTATTTGTTTGCAGTTTATTTATTGATCATTTAAAGGTCCCGTGAAATTAAAATAAAGTTTGTCAGATGTTAGTATCAGCATGTTAGTCTTAAGGATATGTACAGTCTGGTGTAGTCCAAAACAGTTACAAAATTCGCGTTTAGAAGATATAAAACATTAAAAATGCACATTTCAAAGGGTCCTTTAACCCTTCTGTCGTGTTCACCTCCCGTCCCTTACTTTAGTGTTCCCGGTCAAAATTGACCGGTCTGTTTTAACTGCCCTTAAATGAGCACAAAAACCATATTTCATCACCACGTTTTTATTCAACATTCTTTAGCTGTGAACAATGTCTTAAAGTAGTGTTTAACATGAATTGATAGAATTAGACATAACATACAAATAGGCAGTGAAAGTGTATTACACAATGAACATGTAATGTAACGGAGGTAATCACGTGGGAGGATAAACGTGGGAAAGAGATGTGAGCCCGCAAAACACATTGTTCAGTCTGAAATATGTGAGTGTGTGTGCGTGCGTGCGTGCGTGTGAGTGAGTGAGTGAGTTGGGGTGGTGTGTATGGGGATGTTTTCTGTCTGATGGATGAATATAGTCTGGATACCCATTCATTTCCTATGGCGGTCACTTTTGACCGGGAACAGCACAGGTGTAACACGCTAGATTAAAACACTCAAAATTCAATGAAAGAGGTGATCATCACTTTTATATGTTCAAGTGCATAGTGTGGAGGATATCATAAGACCTTGAGGCAGTCAGATGTAAAACACAATATTTATGAGTGTTTTAAGTTGTAAATCGGTCAGGTTTGACCCGAACAGGTCAGGATGGTTAAACGTTTAAACAAAGATAATTAAGCACGGAAATGTGTATTTTTCTTTTACCACCCCATTTCGAGAAATTAGGGGTTACAGAAAAATAAAATAATTAAATGCTTAGGGCGACACGGTGGCTCAGTGGTCAGCGCTGTCGCCTCACAGCAAGAAGGTCACTGGTTCAAGTCCTGGCTGGGTCAGCTGGCGTTTCTGTATGGGTTTCACCCTAAAATTAATTCATTCATTCATTGATTCACGTAGTGTATGGGCGTGTGTGTGAATGAGTGTGTATGGATGTTTCCCAGTGCTGGGTTGCAGCTGGAAGAGCATCCGCTGTGTAAAACACATGCTGGATAAGTTGGCAGTTCATTCCGCTGTGGCGACCCCTGATGAATAAAGGAACTAAGCTGAAAAGACAATGAATGAATGAATGAATGAATAATTTTTATTCTTTGTTGTTTTTATTTTCTTGTTTCTCTTATTCTTCTTTATGTACTTTAATTACCATTGTGTAGGAAATGTGCTGTATGAATAAACTCGCCTTGCCTATAAATAATAAATATACACAGTACAACTTTTATTTTGGATGCGATTAATCTTTGCCCAGCACTATTAAAAAATAAATCAAATTTCAGAAGATTACTTCAGCTGTGTGACACGTGACCAGAGTTTTCCCTGAGTGTGTGTTTTCGGTATATTGCAGCAGGTGATTCCGGTTTGGTCCAGTGCAGATAATCAGAGCTCAGGTGTGTTTACTGTAGTTTCAGTGACACTGACCCGATCAGCGGTTCAGCAAAACTAGCCACGATTGTGAAAAGAAGTGACCAGAAATCCTGCATTATGGACAGTCTGATCACAGTAAATGTGCTAAAGGTGAGTGTGAGCTGTGAGTTCATCATCACAGGCTTTATTTAAAGTGTTCCTGACCTCAGTGATCGAGGACACACACACACACACACACGCGCGCGTGCTGGAATTAGGCCAGTGTTTCTACAAGCCTGTTATCATGAACACGACGTGCTGCATTTACCTGACGCACTGCGAAATAAAAAGAAGAAGAAGGTTCTAAGAGTTCTTAGAACCAAATCATTAAAGAGGATTTAGTTTTTTGTAATTCAGTTTATTAATTTTAGTGCTGGCGGCACGGTGGCTCAGTGGTTAGCACTGTCGCCTCACAGCAAGAAGGTCGCTGGTTCCAGCCTCGGCAGGGTCAGTTGGCGTTTCTGTCTGGAGTTTGCATGTTCTCCCCGTGTTGGCGTGGGTTTCCTCCGGGTGCTCCGGTTTCCCCCACAGTCCAAACACATGCGCTATAGGGGAATTGGGTAAGCTAAATTGGCCATAGTGTATGAGTGTGATTAAGTATGTATGGGTGTTTCCCGGTGATGGGTTGCAGCTGGAAGGGCATCCACTGCGTAAAACACATGCTGGATAAGTTAGCGGTTCATTCCGCTGTGGCGACCCCTGATTAATAAAGGAACTAAGCTGAAGGAAAATGAATGAATGAATTTTAGTACTGGCGGCATGGTGGCTCAGTGGTTAGCACTGTCGCCTCACAGCAAGAAGGTCGCTGGTTTGAGTCCTGGCTGGCCAATTTAGTTCATCAATTCCCCTATAGCGCATGTGTTTGGACTGTAGGGGAAACCGGAGCACCCGGAGGAAACCCACCTCAACACGGGGAGAACATGCAAACTCCATGCAGAAACGCCAACTGACCCAGTCGAGGCTCGAACCAGCGACCTTCTTGCTGTGAGGCCACAGTGCTAACCACTGAGCCACCGTGTCGCCCAAGTTGAATATTATTAAAAATAAATATTTGTAAAAGTATTAAAATTTCACAGGAGGGCTAATAATTTTGATTTTAACTGCATCGGTTTTTAAAAAGAAAAATCTATATGAAAATGACTATAAGCACAGTTATTGTAAATATAAGCTCAACTAGTGTGTCTGTTGCAGTTAAAATCTGCTTTATGACATTTCTGCACCTATTAAAACAGTTTATGGTAGATTAGATTTTTTTAACACTTGCTGTGATGCTTTTGTGTGCAGTTTTGTGCAAGTATTTGTGCAAGTTCTGCATTGAACATTTGTTTCATTCATTCATTCATTTATTCTTTTATTTTCCTTCAGCTTAGTCCCTTATTTATCAGGGGTCACCACAGCGGAATGAACCGCCAACTATTCCAGCATATGTTTTACACAGCAGATGTCCTTCCAGCTGCAACCCTTTACTGGGAAACACCCATACACACTCATTCTCACACACACACACACACACACACACACACACACACACACACACACACACACACAATCATACACTACAGCCAATTTAGTTCATCAATTCCCCTATAGCGCATGTGTTTGGACTGTGGGGGAAACCAGAGCACCCGGAGGAAACCCACGCCAACACGGGGAGAACATGCAAACTCCACACAGAAACGCCAACTGACCCAGCCGGGACTCCAACCAGTGACCTTCTTGCTGTGAGGCCACAGTGCTAATCACTGAGCCGCCGTGTCGCCCATTTTAATAACTTTTAACTTTTAACGGAACAGTTGAGTTTGACCATATTTGACCCAACATTTTTAGAGTGCCTAAAAGAAGTCCATCTTGTATTGTGATGTAATTTAGTATACACTGTTATCGGTGTCTGTAAATGACACAGTATTTTACTGTAATATGCATTCCTTAGCATCAATTAATAGTAATGACTATAGCAAGTACATTAAACATGCAACAAGAACACCTTAAAATAAAGTGTTACCTCATATTTTATTTATTTTATTCCCGTGCAAATAAAATGATCAGAAAATGCACACTTTGTGGAGTAAATATTTCCCTGATGTTGTTTAACGCTCATCAAAAGTGAGATAAAGGTTATCAGGAAACATCTGGAACAGCAAACATCAGCGGTGTCACAGAAATCAGAAATACTGTGATCATCAATGGTGCCAAAGGTTAAGAAATGATCAATATAAAACAAACAGAGACGGGTGAAATGAAAGACATGCTTGTATATGTATTTATAATATATACAGCTCAGGGGCGACACGGTGGCTCAGTGGTTAGCACTGTGGTCTCACAGCAAGAAGGTCGCTGGTTCGAGCCTCGACTGGGTCAGTTGGTGTTTCTGTGTGGAGTTTGCATGTTCTTCCCGTGTTGGCGTGGGTTTCCTCCGGGTGCTCCGGTTTCCCCCACAGTCCAAACACATGCGCTATAGGGGAATTGATGAACTAAATTGGCCGTAGTGTATGAGTGTGTGTGTGTGTGTGTGGATGAGTGTGTATGGGTGTTTCCCAGTACTGGGTTGCAGCTGGAAGGGCATCCGCTGTGTAAAACATATGCTGGATAAGTTGGCGGTTCATTCCACTGTGGCGACCCCTGATGAATAAAGGGACTAAGCCGAAGGAAAATGAATGAATGAAATAATGTTTTGGGGATTTGAGGGGCCAATTTATTGTATGCATAAATAATTTAGATGTTACATTGATTGAAATTGCTGATGTGACAGATTAACGTTTCTTTACTCTTTTGCATTATTATAGTTACTCATTTATGAATTTGTTTATTGTAGCTCAATGCCTTGCAATCAGATCCATTTAAGTGGTCAGTCCAGAAAGGGTGGTTAGAAAATAATGTTTACTTGTGCATTGATTTGATTCTGTAAATTGCATATGTGAAAATAATAAATATATTGATAAAAAATGATAAAGCTGTCCTATTGGTTGTGCTTCACTGTGTCCACTAGACGGCGCCTGCGCACTGCGAACTTACAGCATCAGCTTCACGATCTGTGTCAGTTCAATTAACCTCAACTACAGCATCGTCATCATCATACGTGCAAAACACTGCACTCATGCGCTTTCCCTTTAGTTCATCAGATTCAAATATAACAAAACATCTATGATAGATTCATTCAAATGACCAGTTTTACCAACACACTCTTAGGAACCAGTCAAATCCAGTTTATATATGCTGAAAAATAACAGAATTGATGCAAACTTCATTTTATATGAATTAGATATGAATAAAGCAGCTTTAAAAGCCAACATGAAAAAATACTATAGTAATGTATACTAAATAGGCTACTATGGTGTATTTAAACCAAACAGTAAAGTGTGTTATACATACATTATAGTATTTACAACTCTTTGCTAATGAATGCTCCAGCATACTGTAGTATTAATTATAGTGAACTCATAAACTGTATAGCAACTGTAGAATCACCACAACAGATCAATTACTATAGTTGTTG
>CAIGQV010000906.1:383144-398981 GCA_903798115.1 Danio jaintianensis
CTGTAGAATCACCACAACACATCAATTACTATAGTTGTTGTGTTACCGTAGCAACTGTAGAATCACCACAACAGATCAATTACTATAGTTGTTGTGTTACCATAGCAACTGTAGAATCACCACAACACATCAATTACTATAGTTGTTGTGTTACCATAGCAACTGTAGAATCACCACAACAGATCAATTACTGTAGTTGTTGTGTTACCATAGCAACTGTAGAATCACCACAACAGATCAATTACTGTAGTTGTTGTGTTACCATAGCAACTGGAGAATCACCACGACATAATATTTCAAGTACTTTCTATAGTTATTTAGATCACTACGTTATTTAATAGTATTTTTATATGGGTATAGCATTTATATGGATTCTCATATACACTGAAAAATGATTCATTGGATTTACTAATTGTTTTTTAAGGTAAGTGGTTGAAAACAATTTCTATGGGCTGAATTTAAACAAACAAATTAAATGTAGTAATGTTCAACTTCATTTGTTTTAGTAATATATGATACGAACCAATAGAGAACTATAGTTGTTGTTACCTGTGAAGAGATGATGCCAACCATCTGAGGACTTCGAGGGCAACACATTAACACACAAATACACTTCATTGAACGTGCACATAGACATCAGCTATATTCTAACTGCAGGTTAACTATGTTTATATATAATAACTTTAACTGTCAACGACTATTAGTTACTAGTTAATTAAAGCTATTAGTAACTAATAAAGTTATGGTAACTTCAATTTTCTGTTTTTGATTGTGGTGCGATAATGTGAACCTCTTGTAAAGCTGCTTTGAAAAAACAATTACTGTGAAAAGTGCTATACAAATACACTTGAGTTGAATTGAGCCAGGGGCGACGCGGTGGCGCAGTGGGAAGCACGTTCGCCTGACAGCAAGAAAGTCACTGGTTCGAGCCTCGGCTGGGTCAGTTGGCATTTCTGTGTGGAGTTTGCATGTTCTCCCCGTGTTCGCGTGGGTTTCCTCCGGGTGCTCCGGTTTCCCCCACAAGTCCAAAGACATCCGGTATAGGGGAATTGGGTAAGCTAAAATTGTCCGTAGTGTATGAGTGTGTATGGGTGTTTCCCAGTGATGGGTTGCAGCTGGAAGGGCATCCGCTGCGTAAAACATATGCTGGATAAGTTGGCGGTTCATCCTGCTGTGGCGACCCCAGATTAATAAAGGGACTAAGCCCAAAAGAAAATGAATGAATGAATGAATGAATGAATGAATGAATTGAGCCATTCTGCGTGCACAGTAAAAAGCGAACAGTTGACCTATACTTAAAAAAAGAGCAAACTCCTTGCCTTATAATTACTCATTAAACAAACTATATGCATAATTAAAAATGCTAAGTTAAGTTACTGACTTTTTAAAAGTAAAATCAACTTGTTTCTTTCAAGGCAACGGGTTTACTCACTTTTTTAAAGTAAAGTATAACTAATCGTTTTTTTTACAGTGTGCGCGCGCAACTATAACAGTGATGCATGAGCAAATGCTGTGCTTTTATTTCCCATCAGTCAGATTGCGTCATGCATTAGTCTGTGTTGTCCTGTGATGTGTTTGGTGTGGATGCATTGCTGCAGGTCACTGGGACAGGGGTCACTCCTCGGACTTGGATCCACACAGCCGCGGCTCGACGTGGCACTGTAAGTGTAGTATGTTTATTTGTTCTGGCTAATGATCAACTCCTGCAGGTCTATATATATATATATATATATATCTATGTGTGTGTGTGTGTGTGTGTGTGAATCCACCCTCCCTCAGGCGCGCGCGTAACAGCCAGAGCGCACTCGAGGCGCGTCATCTAAACGTGTGACGGTAATTTTTGATGGATTACTCCACCTGTAAGTGCTCAGGTGCAGCTCACTTCTCTGCATCCACACGCAAGTGCGCATCTCTTTACAAGACTGTCCCGAACTCAAGCAAGCAGAACATGCATTTATTTTCGTGTCTCAATCTATCCACGCTGGTGGTGCTGTGCGCGTTCGCGGAGTCAGGAGCTCGCGCGGCCACTACGGGCTGTCCGACGTGCGGTATGCCGGCGATGGAGAAGGGCTCGGAGCAGCAGTACCTGGTGGAGATCGCCAAACAGCAGATCCTGAGCAAACTGCACCTGCGGGAGAGGCCGAACATCACGCAGACGGTCCCGCGGGCGGCGCTCATGACGGCGCTACGGAAGCTCCACGCGGGCCGCATCCGGCAGGACGGAACCCTGGAACTGGAGAACAACCTGCAGAACTCGGGCTCCAGCAACCAGGCCTATGAGATCGTGAGCTTCGCTGATGTCGGTGAGTTCATCTGACCTGCAGAATAACCATGATAAACACTGGAGATGAGTGCGCGCATGCACACTCTCAGAAATCTCACTCTATCTATCTATCTATCTATCTATCTATCTATCTATCTATCTATCTATCTATCTATCTATCTATCTATCTATCTATCTATCTATCTATCTATCTATCTATCTATCTATCTAAGCTTATATATAAACTTATACAACTTATAAGGACCTGTTAGGAACAAAAATGTAACTTTTGAAAAGAGACCGCCCCAGTGACAGACAGGTAACTGGTTGCAAAAAAGTTATATGCACTGAATTTAAACAAACAAATGAAGTTAAACACTACTAAATCAAATCTGTCTGTTTAAATTGAGATACGCAGCAGCTTTACGCAAACGCGCACACTGAATTGAACGGTTTTACCAACGATTTACATCGAGAAACTGATTTCCTCAGCGTTAAAACTAGCTATACGGTAAAAGTTGTTATACTGGATACACATTTACAAGATTATAGACTAGCAGCCTACATGTGTGCTTCTAAATTGTTCATAAAAAAACATCTTTAAACGTGTTTGTGTTCATGCAGTTTTGTTCAACAGTTTTTACCAACATTTTACATTGAGAAACGGATTTCCTCAATGTTAAAACTGTTTAACTGTACGTTACAATTTGCTATATACACTTTTACTATATTAAAGATTAGTACCTGACTTATTTGCTGCTCATAAAACCATCTTTAAATGTGCATATGTGAACAGTTTTATGAATGAATTACATTGAAAAATATTTATCCCTCTCTTAAAATGCTGAGGTTTTCAACACATACAGTCAAAGCCAATTTGATCCTATTAAATAAAAATAAGAGAAATTAACCCAGCAGTTGATTTTATCCATATTGTACCTAAAATTGAGTTGAAATAACCCTTTTTAGAGATCCTTTCTTCAATGATGGACTGATTTCTTTAATGTTAAAAACAAAATAAAACAGAATATTTAAAATACATTTATAAAAGATCAGTACTTATTACCTATATGTGCTTCTAAACTGTTAACTAAACTCTCTTAAAATGCTTTAAATGAACAAAATCAGATCCGCTTTCTTCAATGATGACCCGAGTTTCTATAGGTCAAAATATATTTGTTCAAGATAGCTGATGTTTGCCTTTAACTGTATTTGCTGAAATACTCAATAATCGAGGTTAGCAAATCTTATGCATTATAGGTTATATATATATCAAATGCATCATAATCATATTTTTTTTCAAATCATAAAAGTTCTGAAGTCTTGTAACTCCAGGGTTTTTCTAATGAGTATTTCAATGAGTGCCCTATAAAGGGTTAAACTGATAAAGTTCACCCCCAAATTAAAATGCACCCACTATTTACTCTCCCTCAAGAGATTGCAACCCTTTATGTGTTTATTTCTTATGTTAAACACAAATGAAGATATTTTGAAGAAAGCTGAAAGCCTGTAACCATTGACTATAGTAGGACACACAAAAACTAATGAAGTCAATGCTCACAGGTTTCAAAATACGATGACCGAATTTTCCATATTGAGTGAACTATATCATTCATTCATTCATTCATTCATTTTCCTTCGGCTTACTCCCTTATTTATCAGGGGTCGCCACAGTGGAATGAACCGCCAACTATTCCAGCATATGTTTTACACAGCGGATGCCCTTCCAACTGCAACCCAGTACTGGGAAACACCCATACACACTCACTCTCTCACACACACACACACACACACACACACACACACACACACACACACACACACACACACACACACACACACACACTACAGCCAATTTAGTTCATCAAATTCCCTTATAGCGCATGTGTTTAGACTGTGGGGAAACCGGAGCAACATGCAAACTCCACACAGAAATGCCAACTGGCCAAGCCGGGACTCGAACCAGTGACCTTCTTGCTGTGAGGCCACAGTGCTAACCACTGAGCCACGGTATCACCCTAAACTATAATTATACTTATTATTCAACAATATTATTCAACAAGGGCAGCTCGGTGACACAGTGGTTAGCACTGTCGCTAGGTCGCTGGTTCGAGTCCCGGCTGGGTCAGTCGGCGTTTCTGTGTGGAGTTTGCATGTTCTCCCCATGTTGGCGTGGGTTTCCTCCGGGTGCTCCGGTTTCCCCCACAGTCCAAACACATAGTGTATGAGTGTGTGTGTGTGAATGAGAGTGTATGGGTGTTTTCCAGTGATGGGTTGCAGCTGGAAGGGTATCCACTGCGTAAAACATATGCTGGATAAGTTGGTGGTTCATTCCGCTGTGGCGACCCCTGATGAATAAAGGGACTAAGCCGAAGGAAAATGAATGAATGAATGAATTATTCAACTAACAAATTATTACTTATTTTTTGTCCTAGTGATCTTCCGCACCACAGCACATTGAATACAGAATACAGCTTACTTTACCATTGCATCTCTTCTGACATCAGTGTGTGTGTGTTTTCTCCACAGACGGCGATGACAGCATCGACACCAGTTTATCCTTCCAGTTCCTGCAGGAGAAAGGTCACAGTGTTCAGGTGCTGCAGTCCTCATTATGGTTGTACCTGCGTCCGTCTGAAAACAGCCGTATCAGCGCAGAAATATACCTGTCGGATGCCACAAACCGAACCCTGGTTCTGCAGAGGAGCGTAGACGTGGCGCGGGGCGGATGGCACACCTTCCCCGTCACAAGCACACTGCAAACGTTTCTGGACGGCGGACAGCGGCGTCTGCGTCTGGAGGTGCACTGCGAAGATGCAGGAAAAAACCTGTGCAAAAAAGAGCCGACAGAAGACTCGTCCCATCAGCCGTTTCTAGTAGCACAAGTGCGTCTGCGTGAAGATCCGTCCAAACACGCGCTCAGCAAACGCTCCCTGCGCTGCGGCGATGACGTGAGTGTGTGCTGCAAGAAAGACTTTTATATTAAGTTTCGTGACATACAGTGGCAGGACTGGATCATTGCTCCTGAGGGCTACCACATGAACTATTGCATGGGTCAGTGTCCGCAGCATTTATCCGGCTCTCCCGGCATCGCTTCTTCATTTCACGCTAGCGTTTTTAGCCAGCTGAAAGCGAACGGCATCAATACCGCAGTGTCGTCCTGCTGCGTGCCCATTCAGAGACGCCCGCTGTCTATGGTCTACTTTAATTCACAGCATACTATTGTGAAGACCGACGTGCCGGATATGATTGTTGAATCATGTGGGTGCACATGAAATTATTATTATTATGTTTTTGGCTGTAGACTTATTTATAGTTGAAGAGTAAATTATTGGCGTGAATTTAATTGCAGATGTTTCCCTTAAGTGCTGCTTTTTTATCAGACTAATTTCTAATGATTGTATTTGCTATGATGGCAGTGCATCATATCTTACTAGTTATTTTGCAACATACTTAAGTGCAATTTAAAGGCTTAACTATAGTTAACTTAACTATAGTAACTAGTATAGTTATTAACTTAACTATAGTTACGTTTTTTTAAGGTAACAATTCATGTGGGCTGAATTTAAACAAACAAATTAGCTTGAACATTACTAAATGTAATTTGTTTGTTTAAAATCAGGGCGACACGGTGGCTCAGTGGTTAGCACTGTCGCCTCACAGCAAGAAAGTCGCTGGTTCGAGTCCTGGCTGGGCATTTTTGTGTTTGAGTTTGCATGTTCTCCCCGTGTTGGCGTGGGTTTCCTCCAGGTGCTCCGGTTTCCCCCACAGTCCAAACACATGCGCTATAGGGGAATTAAATAAGTTAAATTGGCCATAGTGTATGTGTGAATGAGAGTGTATGGATGTTTCCCAGTGATGGGTTGCAGCTGGAAGGGCATCCGCTGTGTAAAACATATGCTGGATAAGTTGGTGGTTCATTCCGCTGTGGCGACCCCTGATGAATAAAGGGACTAAGCCGAAAAGAAAATGAATGAATGTTAAATTCAGCCCATATAAATAGTTTGCAACCACTTACCTTAAAAAATGTAGTTAAATCTAGCGAATATTTTTATTTCAGTGTTAAATAGGTTAACTAGGTTAATTATTGGACAACTGTGATTTGTTCTGTAATAAGTACAGGAATGCTAATTATAATAATGACCTTAAAAGTTGATTAAAATATATATATATATATTCCAGTCAAACCAAAAGAAAAAAGATTTGATCAGGAAGACAAAATATTATAGGAAATACTGTGAAAATGTCCTTGCTTTGTGTAAAAGCACTTGGGAAATATTTGAAAAAGTGTTCAAATTTCAGTAATAATTTTGCCTTCAACTGTATCTGCTGAAATATTCTCTAATGGAGGCGTTGGCTGTGAGCAAAGCTTATGCATTATAGTTTTTTGTCTAGAAATGCTCAGGGAAATCAAAGTCACTGTAAACACAGACTGACCTGTGATGTGGAGGAGACACAGGGTTCCCACGTGTGGAGGAATTGCTGGAATATAACACAATTTAAAAGCTCTATTCCAGATATTATAAGTATTTTTATATATATATTTTTGTGCAGGTCATGGAATATCAGGGATTTGTGTGTGTCACTTTCAATTTTAAAAATGTAATTTGTTATATATCATGCTGTTTCACGCCTATTGTTGTTATACCTAAATCATTTTAGTTATTATCTTGCTCATCAACTGCACTGTAAACATTTGTTGTTGCCTTTTAGTTTAACTTTAATGTATAAATCAACTTGCATCAATTAAACCGACTTAGATTATCAAGTAAAAGAAAATGTGCAACTTAAAAATAATAATTCAAAGTAAGATAAAATGACTTATTGATCATTTTTTACAGTGTTGAAGTCAGTTGCAGCCACTGGGAAACTTTTTAAGGCTGACATTTTAGGATGATACAAATTTTAAGAGCTTTGGCTTCAATATTTGGCTTTAAATGGAAACTTAAGTTAAATATAAACTGCTATTGAGCCAACAAACATGGGAAATCTAATCTAATCAAAAAACGATCAATTATTGTTCTCATAGAGGCTATTACATAACATCCAAGCTAAAATCATTTTAATATTATGATGCAATTATTTTAATATGGGGTGGCTCAGTGGTTAGCACTGTGGCCTCACAGCAAGAAGGTCGCTGGTTCGAGTCCCGGCTGGGTCAGTTGGCATTTCTGTGTGGAGTTTGCATGTTCTCCCCGTGTTGGTGTGGGTTTCCTCCAGGTGCTCCGGTTTCCCCCACAGTCCAAACACATGCGCTATAGGGGAATTGATGAACTAAATTGGCTGTAATGTATGAGTGTGTGTGTGTGTGTGTGTGTGTGTGTGTGTGTGTGTGTGTGTGTGTGTGTGTGTGTGTGTGTGTGTGTGTATGGGTGTTTCCCAGTACTGGGTTGCAGCTGGAAGGGCATCCGCTGTGTAAAACATATGCTGGATAAGTTGGCAGTTCATTCCGCTGTGGCGACCCCTTAATAAATAAGGGACTAAGCCGGAGCAAAATGAATGAATGAATGAATGAATATGTTAACATTAATATTATATTTTTTTAATATGCAAGCACCACAGCGGCCTACATTTCCGTTCATTATGTCATAGAATTCCAGATTTTTAGTTAGCGAAAAGATATTTGATATTAAAGTGGGAACCCTGTATATATATTTAGATATTATTAGTGCATCAGAATCTGACGAAGGTATCTTTTTTTCTCAATAGTTCTCTTCTTTTGTGACTGTTTACGCTACATTGCACCAGCAAATGCAACTAAATCTGTGTTCCAAGCTGCTTTATTCCGTTTAAACAGACATGCTTTGGCTTTTATTTGTAATATTAACAACTTTTATTTATGGGATAATCTACAAATGGTTCAATAATCTACATTGCACATGTTACAAGTGTATTTCTGCCATGTTTATGCGTTTATATTTTGTACGTGTTACCACATTTCTCACTTTGTTTAGTTTGAAGCACTTCCTAGGGATGCATACTAGCTAGTGTAGGGTTTTTTGCACTTTACCTGTTATTTTTTTTGCGTAGCTGAGCCATGCAAACCCAATCTACATTGTGTGTTTTGTATATTTGTTTTGCTTTGACTGAAACTGTAACTTATGGCACAGCTCCCTCTGAAGGAGCACAGAGATTAATCATTTATATGATTTTTATAATAAAGGGATATTTTCTTAAATGTGTGATATAGCTTGGATAAAACAAACGTGTTGTACTTTGTAATTTTGCTGAATATGTATATATTTTAAAAAATAAACTTATTTTTAAAGCATTTTTCTCATTTGTTCTGTTTCTGAGTCTAAAATGAGGTCAAAGGTCACATCGATAGGCTAAATAAATGAAGACGAAATCCTTGCTGATATTACAATATCACTCTATGCCATACAGTCTCTTATCAGCTGACCAGAAATTGATCATCGCCCCTGGAAAAGAGCAGCATTTCTGTGAAGTCGATCAATAATGTCTAAAAGGCAAAGAGCGTGTTTGCTCGGGCAAATAATTTAAGTGGTTTTTATAGATGTCTATATTTGAGGAGTAAACAGCGATGAAATATTTCTGGCACGACTTCAATCTTTTATAGACAGAGACAAAAACGGACGATTCATCATAAAGATAGGATAATTCGGTTTAGCTGGGAATGTGATATTGAACGTATACATGTAAATAAATATAAAAATATATAATAAAATAATTGAAGGATATAAAATAATATATATATACACACTACCTGACAAAAGACTTGTCTCCTATCCAAGTTTTAGGAATAGCAAATAATAACTGGACTTCTAGTTGATCATTTGGTATCAGAAGAGGCTTATATGAAAGGCAAAAGCCTCTAGATTACCCTTTTTTGACCACAATAAAATATGATCATGTCTTGATTTTGAATGATTTAATTAGGACATTAAGGTCTGACTTTGCTTAGACAAAAGTCTTGTCACTGAACAGAAATAATGTCCAGTATAGAATATAAAGTCATGGTGCAGTGGAAACAGAATGAATATTGTGTCTGACTCCCATGAGCTTGGAGGACTGCATCCATACATCTCTGCAATGACTCAAATCACTGATTAATAAAGTCATCTGGAATGGCAAAGAAAGCGTTCTTGCAGGACTCCCAGAGTTCATCAAGATTCTTTAAACTCCTCCTTCATCTTACCCCAGACATGCTCAATAATGTTCATGTCTGGTGACTGGGCCTGGATCACCTTGACCTTCTTTGCTTTCAGGAACTTTGATGTGGAGGCTGAAGTATGAGAAGGAGCGCTATCCTGCTGAAGAATTTGCCCTCTCCTGTGGTTTGTAATGTAATGGGCAGCACAAATATCTTGATACCTCAGGCTGTTGATGTTGCCATCCACTCTGCAGATCTCTCGCACGCCCCCATACTGAATATAACCCCAAACCATGATTTTTCCTTCACCAAACTTGACTGATTTCTGTGAGAATCTTGGGTCCATGCGGGTTCCAGTAGGTCTTCTGCAGTATTTGTGATGATTGGGATGCAGTTCAACAGATGATTCATCAGATAAATATATATATTAAAAAATACACATACCATAGTGTCCAAATGTCTGGGTTTTCATTTAAATCTGTAAATAAACAAAACATTAGGAAACACATTAAAAGAAAGGTATTTATTACAACATTAAATATAGACAGTCGGGTTACTCTTTATGTAATGCATTTACTAACATCTACAAACAATAAACACTATGCTTTATTACAGTATTTATTCATATATTTAACATTAATTAATGAAAATATAGTCATTAATTGTTAGTTCAGGTGAACTCACAGTGCATTAATTAATGTTAACAAGCATTTTAATAATGCATTAGTAAATGTTGAACTATGATTAATAAATTCTGCATAAATATAGTTCATTATTAGTCCACATAAGTAAATATATTAACTAATAAAATCTTATTATAACTCAAATGTCCTTCCAATGAAACTCAAGTGGATTGTTTTTAACCCAACGTTGGGTCAAATATGGACAAACCCATATTTTGGATTTAAAAATATAATTTAAATTCATTCATTCATTAATTTTCCTTCGGCTTAGTCCCTTTATTAATCAGGGGTTGCCACAGCGGAATGAACCGCCAACTTATCCAGCATATGTTTTACACAGCGGATGCCCTTCCAGCTGCAACCCAGTACTGGGAAACACCCATACACACTCATTCTCACACACACACTCATACACTACGGCCAATTTAGCTTACCCAATTCCCCTATAGCGCATGTGTTTGGACTGTGGGGGAAACCGGAGCACCCGGAGGAAACCCATGCCAACACGGGGAGAACATGCAAACTCCACACAGAAACGCCAACTGACCCAGCCGGGACTCGAACCAGCAAGCCTCTTGCTGTGGGGTGACAGTGCTAACCACTGAGCCACTGCGCCGCCCCTAATTTAAATTTAATTGACAAAAAAATTAACTCATTAGGGGTTTGTCCATATTTAACCCAACATTGGGTTAAAAACATCCCATCATTTTTATACTCTATAGAGTCAATAAATAAGGAACGTTCATTTTTAAATCAAACTTCTCACTCAAGTTAGGAGAATGCATTCAAGTTAAAAACAACCCAGCATTTTTACACTCAGTCCTTAAATTAGACACAATAATGCATGCTTTACCTTAATTTTTAAATCATATTTCTCACTCAAGTTATGAGAATGCATTCAATTAAAATGAATGCAAACAAAAGACCCAACGTTATATTAAAAACAACCCAGCATTTATTTAGAGTCTATACAGTCACTAAATAAGACTCATTCATTGCTTTACGGTTATTTTTAAACCAAACTCCTCACTCGAGTTATGAGAATGCATTCAATCAAAAATGAATGCAAACAGAGGCTCAGCACACAGAAGCAAGCGCCAGACTTTTGGACTGAACTGTACGTGAGACATAACTTGATGCAACCAGTCGGAGAGAACGGTAAACTTTGGCAGTTCCCATCATCAGCTTGTGTACAGAAGCATTGCATTTTGTCCCTGACTGACGGTTGGTGCGTGATCCCATCCCACATCACTGATTTCAGCAGGTCACACAAGCCTAGAGCACATTCAAAAGATAATTCATTAAAATAATTCATTGGATTTACTCAATTCTTCTAAGGTAAGTGGCTGCAAACAGTTTATATGGGCTAAATTTAAACAAATAAATTAAGTTGAACATTACTATATTTAATTTGTTTGTTTAAATTCAGCCCATATAAATAGTTTGCAGCCACTTACCTTAAAAGAATTGAGTAAATCCAATGAATCGTTTTTTTTCAGTGTAGCTTTATTATTATCATCCTTTATATGTTTAACCTGTATACATTAATTTGAGTATGAAGAAGCCATTATTAAACAGACTGTAGGCTTATGAGAAATGCAAGCCAAAGAGAGACACACACATTCATTCATTCATTTATTTACAACCGCTTTTCCGGGGCCGGGTCGTGGGGGCAGCAGTCTTAGGAGAGAACCCCAGACTTCCCTCTCCCCAGATACTTCCTCCAGCTCCTCCGGGGGGATCCCGAGGCGTTCCCAGGCCAGCCGAAAGACATAGTCCCTCCAGTGTGTCCTGGGTCTTCCCAGAGCTCCTCACCCTATCTATAAGGGTGCGCCCTGCCACCCTGTGAAGGAAACTCATTTCGGCCGCTTGTATCCGAGATCTTGTTCTTTCGGTCATGACCCAAAGCTCATGACCATAGGTGAGAGTAGGAACGTAGATTGACCGGTAAATCGAGAGCTTTGCCTTTTGGCTAAGCTCCTTTCATTACCACAATGGACCGGTACATCGACTGCATTACTGCTGCCGCTGCACCAATCCGCCTGTCAATCTCACGTTCCATCCTTCCCTCACTCGTGAAAAAAACCCCAAGATACTTGAACTCCTCCACCTGGGGTAAGGACTCTCCTCCAACCTGGAGATGGCAGACCACCTTTTTCCGGTGGAGAACCATGGCCTCGGACTTGGAAGTGCTGATTCTCATCCCAGCCGCGTCACACTCCGCAGCAAACCGCACCAGAGCATGCTGAAGGTCCATGTTCGATGAAGCCAACAGAACAACATCGTCTGCGAATAACAGAGATGAGAACCTGTGGTCCCCGAACCAAACCCCCTCCAGCCCAAGGCTGCGCTTTGAAATTATGTCCATAAAAATTATGAACAGAATTGGTGCACTGGAAACAAGTTTGAGTTATTGCCGGCAATGCGAACCAAACTCCTACTCTGTTCATACAGGGACGAGACAGCCCTTAACAGAGCGCCTCTGACCCCATACTCTCAGAGCACCCCCCACAGAATGCCACGAGGGACACGGTTGAATGCCTTCTCCAAGTCCACATGTGGACTGGTTGGGCATACTCCCATGAACCCTCGAGCACCCTGGTGAGGGTATAGAGCTGGTCCAGTGTACCACGGCCTGAACGAAACACACACACACCTAAATATAAATCACACACATCCTACAAAGTTGATGTGTAGGATGATGTTAAACAAGGTTATTGCTGACTTTACACAATTAGAGCAGGAAGGAAGGACCATAATCAGTCATGGGTAGGAAGTCCCTAAAAAAGCTGAGATCCTATTGGTGGAGAAGCAAGCGGAAATGTACTGATGCTTGAATTGATGTGACAGATTAAGACAAGAAAATGTTTCAAGAAAAACCACTGAAATCCAGAACAATCTTCCACAACAGAATCAAACTTTTACCCTGTTAACAAACATGATTTTCATGACCACAACATCTCTACTCGTGTTCACCACTGAGCCACCGTGCCACTCTGCAAAACTAAACAAACAAATTAAATTTAGTAATGTTCAATTTGATTTGTTTGTTTGAATTCAACCCAAATAAATTGTTTGCAACCACTTACCTTAAAAATGGAGTAAATCCAATTAATTATTTTCTTTCAGTGCATAAACAGATAGACAAAGTATACTTATACTAAACAAAATGGTCCAAGCAGTTAAACTATTCAAAAATGGGTCAAAGATTACAACGATAGTATGACCGTGTAAATCTGATGGGTTTATATAGACTGATTTTATTTATTCACCCGATTTATTTTCATTTAGTTTTGTTTCCTTTTCACTTTCTGACTTTTCTATATCGAAGGTTTCAGTCGTGCTTAATTTTAGCCAACTTGTGACCGCAATGCCTTAGTTAGGGACTGGTTTGTTTGTGGTAAACTTGAGAGATATAAGCAGAACCAGACTACATTTTGGAAAACAAAATATAAATAAATCTGCACAACTCTCTACTTTTCTACTTTACTACAATACTACTTTTCTACAATACTACCTTTTAACTTTATTACTTTAAAAAGGTGAACTGAACGCAGTGTTTTTAGACACGTAAAGCATGTTAATTGAGATTTAATTAAATTATATTATAGTTTACATATACAGTGCTGAGTTGACTACTCACAGATCTCTTTCACATTAATATTTTACTTTACAATAATATATCCGTGCATATACATTAGATTACTCAGTAGCAAAGACAATACTGATCAACTAATCTAACAAAAACTGAAGATCACAGTCCAAAAATGAGTTCACAAATGAATATGTTGAGGGAAAATATTAAATAAAATTTTAATAAACAGCTAAAATCAAGAGAAACCACATTTTGTTGAAATTTAGTAGTTTGTAATTTTTATTTTTGCAATTTCAATGCATGATCTATTTCTAAAGATGTTTAGTGACCAAACTCTTACTTTAATGAATACATCTGTTTAATAAAAGTCTTATTATTAAAGAATTAGTACCTGTATTCACTGAGAAATGGATAAAAATATTCATTTTCAAAAGGGAATGTACTCATGCTGAGCACTGTGTATTAATACAACAACCTGAATGATAGTATTTTGGACCCACTTAGGACACGCTCTAACAAAATGCTGGGTTGTTTTAATCCAACGTTGGGTCAAATATGAACAAACCCAACGTTGCATGAATTTGCTTCAATTAAATTTAAAATCACACTTTATTACGCAACAGTTAAGTTTGTCCAAATTTGACCCAGCGTTGGGTTAAAAACAACCCAGCGTTTCTATAGTGCACAGATTATAATGTGCTGTAATGAAGCGCGCGTCACATGACCTGGATCTGTGTGTCCCATTGATGAGGACACGACTTACACACCACACTGCGTGCAGATTATCAGCGCCTAGGGTGTGTATGTGTGTGTGTGTGTTTATAGATGCAGGATTAGTGTAATTCAGTGGGTCTGTGGGTTAGTATGTCAGTGTATCAGTAAGTTAGTAGGTTTCACCGGAACAGAAATGCCTTTCAATTAAATGCACAAAGAAGCTGCTTCCTGCATGCACACACACACACACACACAAACACACACCTTTCTCTGACCCAACACAGATCACGTTTACTAGCAGGAAAGGTGACCTTCGCAAAAAATACCATGTTTTTACTACAATTTACTACTATTGCATTGCATTACATTAGTCTGAGATCTCCATCAAAGAGTTTCAGTTTCAGTTTAATTTTGTCCAGTTTTAGTAAATAATGTAAAGATTCCTATGAAAATGTGCTGTTTTCTTTAGACAAGAGTAGAGTAAGATTTTTATATTAACATCAATTGAAGAATTATTGTAGTTTTGGTGGAAACTACTGTAATGGTAAAAATGACAGTAAAAATGCTACACTAAAAATCTGTTACCTGGCTAACAGTAAAGTTTCATAATTATATATGGTGAATAACTGTACATTTTCTCAATTTTCTCAGAATTTCCTGCAATTTAATGTAATATATGTATTTATTTATTCATTAATTTACAGTTTTTAAGCATAAATAAAAGAATAAATAAATCAATATTTTTATATGAGCATATGCTTAAAAACAGTGAATTGACTAATAAATAAATAAATTAAAATATATGGTTAGTATGAACGATGTTGCCATTACTTTGAAAAAAAAAAGCCCTATTTGACTCAAATTTAAAGATTTACGAGTTTGTTATTAGGAATTAAGATAATTAATATTTCTATATGCTCTGAAATTGATATGGATTTCAAGCAGTATTGAGTGAAGTAATTTATTTATTGAGAAAATTTATTTTTAATTACTTTGTCAGAAAATTTAAAGTAACTGTATTGTAACTGTGATTTAGCATTTGTCAACCCAGGCTCATTCTGAAAACGTACCTCTATATAAATTTTTAGAGAGCGCCAAATACGTCCCAGGAGCTACGTTTTTTTGCAATTTTTGTTTTCACGAATCCACCAGAGGCCGCTGTGTACGCTTTTTCAGATCTCATATTTGCCATTAGCAACTGCTGCTCTCGCGTAAATCTACCAGAGGCCGCTGTCGACTGACTGTTTGACTGACTGAATGACTGACTGACTGACCGATCGACTGACCCACCCTCCTCCTTCCCTAAACTCAACCAATAGTGTTTCAAAAGCACCGATTGACCCGCCCACCCCCTTCCCTAAACCCAACCAATAGTGTTTTTAAAAGCACAGATTGACCCCCTCATCCCCTTCCCTAAACCTAACCAATAGTGTTTTCAAAAGCACAGATTGACCCGCCCACCCACATC
>CAIGQV010000906.1:398991-420945 GCA_903798115.1 Danio jaintianensis
AACCAATAGTGTTTTCAAAAGCACAGATTGACCCGCCCACCCACATCCCTAAACCCAACCAATAGTGTTTCAAAAGCAATCCAGAAAAAGAAAAGCCCTCGTCTGATTTTTACCACGTTTTAAGATTTGACCATATTCTCACCCTGTTATTTACTTGTTTATTTTATTTTTTGGCTTCTGTTTTTTTCTTACTCGTTTTTTGGAACCATTCTTCGCCGGACTCGAACCCTGTTGTCGTGGTCAACTCCTCTCTGCCTCTCAAGTCCACCGACGTACATTGCGAGCCACTGGACAAACTGGTAACAACAGGAAAGCCGTCCATACGGAGGCAATCGGTCAGCTGGTAAGTGCAAAAAGTGCATACGTACTTCTGGCTACATAATTCTCCAGAAATGTATACAGGGCTACGCTTTCAGAATGAGCCTATGTTGGCATTTGTTGTAATGCAATTGTTTTCTCATTGTCTTTTTAGTATTATTATTATTATTTAGGTAGAGACTCTAAATAAGCCTTTTGGACTTTTTGCCTTTTCCTGCACATTATTTTTTTCTGTTTTATTCTAATATTTCTGTATTCTTGTGCAAATAAATAAAAAAATACAGTAAAAGTAAAGTAATTTTCCCAACACTGTTCATATTATATCACAAATGATCAGTCCAACATAATTTTTTCCTTTTTTTTGGAGGTCAGGAAAACACTATTGTGGAGTTTTTCTTATACTATTTATAAGATTATATGACAGGCTTATAATAATTCTGATGACTTGTGCTGCTGAAAAACCCCAAAACATAAAAACAATCTCCATCATCCCCTGAGCCGACAGTATTCAGCATCGCAAAAGTCTGGATACATCACTACATCATGCTCAAAATCCCAAATATGAATGGTGCTATTACAGAAGAGACACCTGATCAGACGAATAATGAGAATTAAGAGTGATTACATGCGAAATGTCACATGAGAAATGTTTGTGTGCATTCCCACAATGCAGTGCGTCAATGACTCCAAATAACTTAAATCCAGCAGCTGATCCTATTACAGCAGACCCCATTACCTGAAATATCCACTCAGTTACATCACATGTAGAGCACCAACTCATGAGTGACAGTGAGTGACCGGCGCTCACTAGACAGACAACATCAGAGTTCACTAAAGCTCAGGGCACTTCACTGTCCTGCTGCTCCAGTAAAGCCAAAAACACCACAGTCACTTACTGTGAGTCAACAAGAGTTTCTCTGGAGATATCTTATTCAAAATCAACTGCTATCAACCACCCAACCCTTCTATCTATCCATATGTCTACCTATTCATCCATCAATCTATCCATCCACTTATCTATTCATCCATCCATCCACTTATCTACTCATCCATCCATCCATTTGTCTATCCATCCATCAATCCTTCCATCTATCATTTGTATATCTGTCCATCCATCGAACCCTTGTATCTATCCATTTGTCTACCCATCGATCCATCCATCCGTCTATTCATCCATCAGTCCATCTATCCATCAATCCTTCTGTCTATCCATTTGTGTATCCATCCATCAATCCTTCCATCCAACTCTTCTAGCTATCCATTGCTTATCCATCCATCCATCCATCCATCCATCCATCCATCCATCCATCTATCATTTGTCCATCCATCCAACCCCACCATATATCCATTTATCCATCCATGCATACATCCATCAATTAATCCTTTTTTCTATCCATTTATCTGTCCATCAATCAATCAATCCATCCATCCATCCATCTATCTTTCTGTCTATCCATTTGTCCATCCATCCATCACCCCTTTTATCTATCCATCTGTCTATCCATCTGTCCATCCATCCATCCATCCATCCATCCATATATCTATCATCCATCCATCCATCCATCCATCCATCCATCCATCCATCCCCACCATATATTCATTTATCAATCCATCCATCATTCTATCCATCAATTAATCCTTCTTTATATCCATTTATCTGTATTTAATCAATCATTCAAATCAATCCATCCATCCATCTGGCTATCCATCCATCAATCAACCCTTCTATCTATCCATCTGTTTATCCATCTGTCCATCTATCCATCTATCTATCTATCTATCTATCTATCTATCTATCTATCTATCTATCTATCTATCTATCTATCTATCTATCTATCTATCTATCTATCTATCTATCTATCTATCTGTCCACCCGTCTATCCATACATCCATCCTTCTGTCTATCTATCTGTCCATCCATCCATCCATCCATTTGTCTACCCATCCTCAACCCATCTGTCTATGCATCTGTCTATCCATCCATCCATCCATCCATCCATCCATCCATCCATTTGTCATCCTCAACCCATCTGTCTATGCATCTGTCCATCCATCCATCCATCCATCCATCCATCCATCCATCTATCTATCTATCTATCATCTCTCTCTGATGATAGATACATGGACTATTATGACTGCTTCTACCATCAGCACAGGTTATCATGCAGTAAAACGCTCCCTCAGAGAAAGCAACAGTGCCGCTCAGTGCAGCATTCAGATCTCAGATCAGCCGAACGAATGATGCAAACGCAGACAAGGAGTTGCACACTCATGCAGGACAGGTCAGCCAGGACACCAGCGCAAAAACCTGCACATTCACAATGATGAAACAACCCACACATTTTCAAGGAATTCCTCAAATCCAAACACTCCACTGGGGTCACACTGTGTTTTCTGAGCAAACACGACCACATTAAATCACAAACTGATGACAACAAACCACAATGAGGCAACATCTATCATTTATAAATATAGAAATGTAATAAAACGTTAACCAATTTAATTCAATGCATTACAAATACACTTTAAACTATCGTCACCACAAACAAACAAACAAATTAAACACAAGTGAAACGAGAAGAGCGTCTCAATGTATTAAAACAGTGTACATCATAAAGCTTTAATTCAGCTAGAAAGCATTGAAATGATTAAAAGCATTCATAATGTTTCAAAAATTAAAAATTAATGATATTCTTTTGAATCTTTTCTTGTATCCCTTAACATTCATTAATTTTCCTTCGGCTTAGTCTCTATTTCAGAGGTCGCCACAACGGAATGAACCGCCAACTATTCCAGCATATGTTTTATGCAGCGGATGCCCTTCCAGCTGCAACCCAGTACTGGGAAACACCCATACACACTCATTCACACTCATACACTACGGCCAATTTAGTTCATCAATTCCCCTATAGCGAATATGTTTGGACTGTGGGGGAAACCGGAGCACCCGAAGGAAACCCACGCCAACACGGGGAGAACATGCAAACTCCACACAGAAACGCCAATTGGCCCAGTCGGGACTCGAACCAGCGACCTTCTTGCTATGAGGCCAGACAAGTGAAAAGTATTGCCTAATTTTCAGAAATAATAAATCAAGATATCAAGTTTTAAAGAGTTTTTAAAGGCTTAAAACAAGCAAAATAATCTGCCAATGGGATAAGCACAATACTCTTATATCAAAGCGAAAACATGATTATTTTGCTTCCCCCATTGGCAGATTATTTAGCTCATTTTTATGAAAAACTTACTTAATATCGACTTATTTCTAAAAACAAAACAATATTTTTGCCTGAAAATGCTTCTTGATTTTTAAAAATATATATATATTTAAACTAGAAACAAGACAAAAACTAAGTAAGAAAATATTATTTTGCAGTTTAGTGCATGTATGGACAAAAAAAAAGTATTTATATATATATTCTGCAGGAGAGAGAATCATACGGGTTTGAAATAGCATGATGGTGAGTAAATGATGGCAGAATGATCTAATTTTTAGATAATAAAGATAAGTGAACGGACTGCCACCTCAGAGCAGACGTTTGCATCAGACTCAGACAGACTTCACACACCAATAAAAGACATTTCACACACGTGCTTCATGACTAACTGAACCTTCACCCGTCATCAGTCAGCAGTGCTCAGTCATCACAATCACTCATCAAATATGAACTTTACACTGAATTATGAAATTACGTCACTTTTAAATAATGTGCTGGAAATGTGCTGCATATTCTGAATCACTTGTAGAGTTGAGGACAAAATAATGCATGTGAAATTTAATGCATTTATTATTATTTCTTAAGTGATATTTAATGGAGCAAAGAATTTTTCACAGTATTTCCTATAATATTTTTTCTTCTAAAGAAAGTCTTATTTGTTTTATTTAGACTGGAACCACTTTAAGGTCAATATTATTAGCCCCCTTAAGCAATATTTGTTTTGGATAAATGTCACTTTAAGCTGAATACTAGAGTCTTGAAAAATACTATTATGTGCTGTCATCATGTCATCACATAAAGGAAATCAGTTATTAGAAATGAAATTAAACTATCATGTTTAGAAATGTGTTGGAAAAAATCTTCTCTCCGTTAAACAGAAATTGGGGGAAAAAATATATAAAAGAATTAAAATTTAACAGGGGAGGGCTGATAATTCTGACTTCTACTGTACTTCTGAATCAAATATAAAGATGAAACTATAAGAATATTTAAACGTTAAACTCAGTGAGTTTCCCTGGTTGTGAAGAACAATCAAATTAACATAATTTTATTAAATTAATTAATTAATTTATTTTTCCTCGGCTTAGTCCCTTTATTCATCAGGGGTCGCCACAGCGGAATGAACCACCAACTTATCCTGCATATGTTTTACGCAGCGGATGCCCTTCCAGCTGCAACCCATCACTGGGAAACACCCATACACACTCATTCACACACATACACTACGGCCAATTTAGTTCATCAATTCCCCTATAGCGCATGTGTTTGGACTGTGGGGAAAGCGGAGCACCCGGAGGAAACCCACGCCAACACGGGGAGAACATGCAAACTCCACACAGAAACGTCAACTGACCCAGTCGAGTCTCGAACCAGCGACCTTCTTGCTGTGAGGCCACAGTGTTAACCACTGAGCCACCGTGTCGCCCCTTAAAATAATTCAACAATAAAAATGATGTAAAGAACATACTAATGTTGACAACAAATCAATAAGACTCAGTCATAAAGATCATATGCATCTCAATATCTCAATGAAATGACTAAGCTGAGATGTACAGATCGACATGCATTGAGTTTCAATCCGCAGAAAGGAATGCACTGAATTGCAATGAACAATTGTCAGTAAAATGTGCTCATGAAGTATTAAAACTTGTTAAATATTAATCCTACAACAACTGCAGCATTTTAAAGAGATTAATAAACAGAGACACAATCATGATTCAATTTAAATATACGCAACAATTTTATAGTCAACAAAAAAGAGAAACGCCTCATTTGAAAATAAGTAATGTGATAATACATACTATAATGATAAATTAAATATTGTAATATTATTATTATAATAATAATTTCAAAGTAACTTTGACTCACCTTTTCATTTCAAAAAAACAAAACAAAAGTAACGGACCAAACAAATGCTTTCGTATGATTGGTTACTACCATTTTTAAGGCGGTGCTTAGCAATTATCAGGGATATAATGAGAAATTAACTCAGATTTATCCATAATAAACAGAACATCCCGCATTGCTTACAGAAGGTCAACTTCCACCAGGTGGCAGTGTTTCAATTACAGAAAAATATAAATTAGTTGATGTAATTCCCTCTTCTGCCACAAGAGGAACAAATTAAGACCTTTTAAATATGTTCATCTCTTTATATATAACCTTTACTTACTTGTTGTAGTGATGTAGCGCAATTTATGAACATTAGTAGCAGTTATTATGAAGAAAACCACATCTTTATCTCTACATTTCAATATACAAGTGACTTAAGACGGGGCGACGCGGTGGCGCAGTGGGTAGCACGTTCGCCTCACAGCAAGAAGGTCGCTGGTTCGAGCCTCGGCTGGGTCAGTTGGCATTTCTGTGTGGAGTTCGCGTGGGTTTCCTCCGGGTGCTCCGGTTTCCCCCACAAGTCCAAAGACATGCGGTATAGGTGAATTGGGTAAGCTAAAAAATTGTCCGTAGTGTATGTGTGTGAATGAGTGTGTATGAATGTTTCCCAGTGATGGGTTGCAGCTGGAAGGGCGTAAAAGCGTATGCTGGATAAGTTGGCGGTTCATCCCGCTGTGGCGACCCCTGATTAATAAAGGGACTAAGCCGAAAAGAAAATGAATGAATGAATGAATGAAGTGACTTAAGACGAAGACGATGAAGTTAAAAAACAAAGTTTTCAACATCAGTAGTTGATAATGGTGCTTGCAGTGTCAAGATCACGGGTTCGATTCTCAGGAGATGCATGAGCCAATCAAACTCATACTTTCAATGCAATGCAGGCTCCTCAAGAATAAAAGAATCTACCAAATAACTTGATCTAATCATATTTTTTTAGCATATTGTGCACTTTAACTGAAATTCATGGTTTCTGGCTGCACTATATGTGGCTCAAAATAACATAACAGTCATACACAAAATACAGAACTTACACAAGCTGGGCTTTCGTAACCCAATGTGGGTTAAAGTGTTTTTCAATAAAATTTAAACAACGCTTTTTAACCCAACGGTTGGTTTTGTTCATATATGACACAACATTGGGTTACAATAACCCACCATTTTTTAGAGTGTAATACCTTAGCTAAAAAATAAAATACATGTTTTAGAGATTGACATACAGAAGCAACAAAATGCTTTTTTTTGCCCAAAAATTGGGACAAATATGGACAAACTATTGAGTTAAAAGGTGTCATTTAAATTTAATAAAAAAAATCAAACCAATGTTGTTGGTGCATATTTTACACAACATTGGGTTAAACCAACCCAGCATTTCTTAGAGTGTAGTTGACTCAATGTAACGAAAAACGGGTATGGTAACTAACTAAATGTATAGCTTTACACATACACGTCAGAGTGTCAAACAAAGCTACACTCTGAGAAATGTTGAGATGTCGTAACCCAACATTGGGTCAGATATTGAGAAACCAAATGTTGGGGTTTTCATTTAAACTTTAAACTACATGTTTTAACACAATGGGTTATTTCACCCAACATTGGGTTGCAACAACCCAGCATTTTTAGTGCATCAAATATGTCTTTGTATTCTGGGACTGTTTTAAACCTATGGGTTTGAATCTCAGACTAACCTTAATTGTTTGACGTATGACCCTGACCGTCAAAACTCTGAATAAACATCATTCTCGTCCCAGCATGCAACCCTGGAGAGAAAAACAACACAAATATGAGAGTTCTGCAGCAGTAAACTAGTTTATATTTTCATGTTATTCCTATAACAGACAACAGGGGGCGCCTGAGGACTTAAAATAGATTCTGAGAATTACTCATTCTGAATATCTACAATTCAAAGTTATATGAGCAGACAATTATTCAGCATAAATGTTTACCCAATGCAATTTTGTACAGATGCGATCGCCCAGGAAGAACCTGCGGTCGGGGCTTCGTTCGAGGGTTAATCGTGTGCTACTAGCAGGGTCCAAACTAGCAAACTTAGATATTTTTCATCTAATTTTTATTCCCTAAAAAAAGCTGGGTTATCCTGTTAGGTCAAATATGGAAAAACCTTACTTTAGGTCCATTTTTTCAATTAGATTTCAATTATACATTTTAACCCAACGGTTAATTTGCCTTGGTTAATTTGACTCAGCATTGGGTTACGACAACCCAGCATTATTTAGAGCGTAGCAGGAACAAAACACGAATATCTTTACAAAAAAAATATTGGCCGAACTATCACTGAATTTAAAGAATCTCTAGAAACCCCTGATCTAAGCACTTTTAAAAAACTAAACAATTTTCTGAATGTACAGACATTGATATATATATTTGGACTTTTTACACCTATATTCGTTTTTCTCGTAAGAGTGGGCATGACCTTTGTACAGTAAATGTGTTGAGACTTCCGGTCTCATTCACTTACATTGAATTTTAGCCATACAAAATGACTCGTTATCCTGCTTGATGTTGCAAACGTGCATTTTCTTATTGTATAAATTTAAAGTATTGTCATAAACACACTAGTTTGTAACCCAAGTAGTTTGACTGTTCAATGTTATTTGTTATTCCCAATCATTTTCCCAGGGCAACAATTGAATCAGAAGTCTGAACACATTCGCAGAAAAGAGCTTACCTTCCGCATTGCAGAATAAGCTGGATACAGTGATTTTAGTAAGGTCTACTGGTCAAACATCTCCATTTTTACATAAAAGACAATGAGGAATTAGTAAAATACAGAGGAATTGGTTTCTGACCTACCATTATTCTGATGGACCCAGCATCAAACAAGAAGCCTATACCGGTGGTTAAGATCACTTGAAGGAAGAAACATCAACAAAAACAGTTACAGGTGCTGAATCTCTTTTATTTTGGATTTGGACAGAATTTAGTCCTTCAACCTGAATTTTTGGTGTCCTTTGGTTGTCGGAGCCGATCGTTTTGTGTGCAGAGCTCATGATTGTGCTTTAGGAGACCTGAGATCCTTGTCAGGGATATTTCCAAATCCACACACGATCTTTCTTCATTTTCAGTCCATCTACAGAATACTGCAATAGAAAAAGGTTAAAAAGACAAAATTCTTTACTTGACGGTTAAAAAGTCAGACAAGACAATGAACATTTTCCATAAAATCCAGACAGTTTTTAACCCCCCATATATGTTCCATCTTTGGAGAACTCCTAGATCTCAAAACAATCTTGCTTTTCGTGTCTAACAACAGTATGTGGCAAAGTGTTTTAGGGTGTATTCACATCAGAAGAGTCCGCTAGTTCCCTAGCTTTGGTCCGGACCAAACACAATGTTGATATTTTTATTTGGTGCAGTTTTCATTCAGTCTGACCTTTCTGCAAGTGAAGCACAGATTGTAAACAAACCCACATGTGGTTCTCCCTGTACATATTCTCATCTTTGAAGAACTCCTAGATCTCAAAGCAATCTTGCATTTCGTATCTAACAACTGTACACGACAAAGTGTTTTAGGGTGTATTCACACCAGATGAGTCCGCTAGTTTCCTAACTTTGGTCCAGACCAAACACATTGTTGATTTTTTTATTTGATGTGGTTTGCATTCAGTCTGACCTTTCTGCAAGTGAAGCACAGATTGTAAACAAACCAACACGTGTGTTAAAGTGGACAGAAATGCAAACGTACAAACTCTTGCTGTGGCAAGACCGACTGGGTCTCAAATGTAAGTTCTTTAATTAAAATGTAGACTTCATTTCAATTGTCCATGCATAAAACTTGTATCAGAGCTGGAGCTGAGGCATAATCTGGGGTTTGTTAGTGGTGGTTTACAGATGATGCATTTGCATTTACAAACTAATTAAGGCAACCAGATCCAGATACAGTTTTTTGCATTGCATGTTGCATTTACATTAAAGCATTTAGCAGATTATTCTATCTTAAACAACTCTCACACACCTGTGAACACACACCTGAAGCAGTGGGCTACACCTTGGAGGAGTTGTGGGTTCAGTGCCCTGCTCAAGGGAATTGCCACGGTATTGAGGGTGGAAGGCTCAAAGGTCTGAAGTCTAAGTGTGCAGGTTTGAGTCCCAGGATGACCTACAATCCCTGCTCGTGCTGGGACTCAAACCTGCAACCTTTGGGTCTTCCACCCTCAAGTGAACTGCAGTGATTGTAGACCACTCCACCCTCCCCTGGTGCCGGGACTTGAAACTGCCACCTTTGGATCACAAGTCCAACTCTCTAAGCATTAGCAACAGCAGATGCCACAGGTGCATCTCAAACTATGGGATCATGATAACTCAAAAGGTGCAGAGATTTCTGCAAATATCATATTCACACCTTAGATGAACTGAGTAAATCTGGAAGTGGACCGAGAGCACCTCTTTAGCTGGGTGTCGGTCTGTGTGTTTGGTGTGCACCAGAGTGTGATTGCTGTATTCACACCTAGCCAAAAGATCAGCACCAAAGAGGGAAATGAACTTGAGCTTGATTCAATCAAACCAAACAAGACAGGCATCAATATTGCATTTTACATGAACATTTACTCATTTAGCAGACAGTTTAATTCAAAGCAACTTACAAATGAGGATAAAAGAAGCACTTCAAATCATCAGAGAGTTGCAGTATATACATGCAATGATAAGGCTATTTTTTATTAGATCATACAGAGAGAAGAGAGTGTGTCCTACAGGTGGTTTGTTAAGTCCACTCACCTGTGTGGAGCACACTCAGAATTGCACAATGTTTTCTAAGAAGCACGGGGTGCTTATAAGAAAGTGTCTGGTGCATATGGAGAGGATAAAAGTGTGTGACCTACAGGTGGATAGTCAAACCCACTCACCTGCTTAAAGCACACTAAGCATTGCACAATGTTTTTCAATGCAGAGCAATGTTGCTTGGCAACTTTCCTATTGAGAATGGATACCTTACATTGAATCTGTATCTGGTTGCATTAATTAGTTGCCCTGTGTCTCACCTAGTTGCCCACTGATGGCATCATTTCCCAAAGTTCCCTGGCAACATTGCTCTAAAGGTTGCCCAATATATCATCAGCATTAGTTATTCCTTCCCTACTCTAGCTTGTATTTTTCAATCAACATCATAAGGTTTACATTAGTGGCACTTAATGTGAGTATTCCCTCTTTACAATAAATCCCTTGATGCCTTCCTCATTGGATAAAGGCATCTGCTAAAGGACTAAAGGTAGTTCGGTAGCATTAACTGCAGTGTTTGACAAAAAGTTCCTACAAATCAACATGTGAACTAGAGGACAGATGTTTTCTCCATCATCTAGAGAGGGAACTGAATCCGTTCCCCATGTTGAGTAATGATTTGGAGGCAATGTCAGATTGATAACCTTGGACATTGAGCTCACTATATGTGAAGGTCTCTGGCACAGACAAATAAATTACATAACTAACAATATTTTGGAGACATTACCTAATCTGTCTTACTTAAAAGCTTATGTTAAAGCTTGCAAGGACGGATTCTTGATCCCGATCCTGTACTGCATCAGGAGGACCCTCCCTACAAGAGAACATGGTGGGATTGAGTAAAAGATGTGGAAAGAAATTATTCTAAGACAATGTGGCATGAAAGGCCACTTGGACACTGGGGACAAATTTTCACCCAAGCAATTAATTTGCAAGAAAACATGAAGGAAATCTTGAGTGCCCAGGCTCATTGGAAATGCCTCAGCGAAATGTAAGATATGTTGCTCCAGAACATTTGGTTGATGATAAATACACCAGCCCTTAGTGTTCTTTTTACCTAGAAACTGCAGTCAAATGTATGTTAAAGTACGATTTTGTAGTTTCAGAAAAAATCTGAAACACACATTTCCAATGAGTCTGTGTTGAAAATAAAATAAGTATCCTTGCTAGCAACAAATACGCTGATTTGAGGCTAGCCCAGCAGTTCTTTTTGGGGGCTATATTAGCACCTCTTTACTTTTCCTACACTTTAAAGAAGTGTCCAAGCATTGGAAGACTTATTCTGTGTATTATATGTGTACTAAAGACGAGGCATCTAGTAACTTGACTTATACAGACTTGATTGAAGGTGGACTTGGAAATAAAGTTTCCCAAAGACCTGCAAAAGCCACAAAACCACTCCAGTATTCTCTATATTCTCTATATCAGTTAACAGTGTTACTGAACTCCTTCAAACATCATTGAAGTCTTGAGCTTTCTTCAAAGGACATAGATGTCACTTTGCCCGAAATGTAAGTATAGACATGAAAAAATGTGTGGGACCTGTTTGAGTTCTGTCAATACTGTGCTATCAGTGCTCACAAATACGATTTTCTCCTCAACTGTTGACATTCACAGACGTAAGCAATGTTATGTGCATTTGTGTGCTTTTGAGATAACCTTGTCTGTATGTAACAAGTTACACGAGGGGGAAACTGGCAGCCAACTTGTGTGTGTATGTGTGTGTGTGTGCACTTTGTGTCTGTGCACGCAGAAAACTATATCAGGAGACTGACAAGACTCAAGAAAATGTTTTGATTGTTGCTGCTGGAGTATCTGATGCACAAGCTGTAAAGGCTCCGCCCTCTTCTGGAAAAGGGGTGTGGTGCTTCAGCTCATTTGCATTTAAAGAGACACTCATTCCGCCCAAAAAAGGGTGTTTATAGCATGCTATATTAAATAATATGTGAGGTATTAGCTCATCATGATGTAATAAATCATCTGTGAGGTACTTTGAGCTCAAATGTAAAACGCATAATAGGACACCTTTAACATCTCTTAAAAGTAATATGTCAACACATGGATTGTCATAAATCTGCACCTTAGCTTTTCTCCAGATTCAACCCTGTCCTGATTTAACTCTGCTTAGTTTTAATAGGTGATAGGCTGCCAGCAGTCAACTCCCTCAGCAACATTTGCCAAAAAAATCTTGGAAAAAAAAGGTTTTAGGACTTTGAAATATGTCATTGCCTGATCCAATACAAACTGTATGGGTTTTTTGCATGTAACTCAATCTTTGCCAAAATTGCAAACACATCTGACAAGCTAAAGTGCAACTGTATAAAGAGGAGCATCCAGGTTTCCAGCACCAAACTGGGGTCGATTACAAACATTTGTGCTCTTTTGCAACATAAGGAGCAAGGTCTAAAGGTCTGGCTGAAGGCCCACTGAAACCACTATCAAACTAATTTCAATAAAACTGAAGCATGTTCATATAAACACAGTCTCATTGGCAAAAAAAACCCTGGTGTACATTTTTAAAAACCAACAAATATGTGCTCTCGGGTACATATTGCTGCATTTTAAGTGTAAAACCAATGCTACATGGCGTTACCGCTGATTGTTTACCTCCGAATGGACAGTTTTTCTGGCAAGCCTGGCAAGTCTGGTTTGGCAAGGATGGTTACAGAAACCAGGAAAAAACAAAAGCCAAAAAGGCAGCGTGAGGTTGCGGTAGAAACATGTGTCCGTGACGGCTGTTCTCTTCTAGTTTGCTTTTGAGAACACTATGGGTTGGGTTTAGGGAATGGCAGTGGTGAAAAGAGTACTGAAAAGAACCATTACTTGCCCCAAAATATAGTGCAAGTAGAGTAAAAGTATCTGTTGTAAATATCACTCAAAGTATGAGTAAAAAGTAGCCCTTTCAAAAGTACTTAAGAGTAGTGAGTATTACACTGAAAAGCTGATGCGTTTACATGCTATTTGTGCGTGTGCGTAAACGTAAAATTCTGTAGTGCATTTAGTTATTGTTCAAGACAACACCCATCATCTTCTCATCAGTTATCTATAAACAATCTCTCGATCATTGCATGTAAAGATTTTAGACATCTTCTTGGACACTTTTAATGCTTCCAGACGGTTTACTGCATTTATAAAGCGTGCATGTCTTAAGGTATTTAGTAGGATGCGATTTATTTCTATGTGCGATTTGATTGGACGGGAATCACAGGACTGATTTTTCTACTCAGCCAATCGCCATAGACAAGAAAAAAATTAAGTAGTGACTGCAGGTTAAAGGAAAGTAGTGGAGTAAAAGTACCGATCCAGCACTAAAAATCTACTAAAGTGAAAGTAAAAGTACACATTTTCAAAATTACTTAATAAAAGAACAATTCCTGAGAAAACCTTTCAGTACTCTTTCCACCTCTGCATAAATGTGTACTCTAAGACAGTATATCACAAACTTGGTCTTGTAATTTGTTATACAGTTCATCGGTAATCCAGCCGGCATTATAAGAGCATGGCGTTGGGTGTTTTTTCAGCACAGTTGGTTTATCTAGAGTAAGCTCGCATCAGTACAGGTCAGGGAATTAATGTCAGCTGTCTTTTCATTCTCACTAAACCCTCATTGGCTCAAAGCCTCAACCACTCACATAATTTCCTGAGCAGACCTAATTCTTGAGGATGGAAAGTACCGGGCCGTCTTGGAAGGTTCTTAAGCTACAACAAGACACACTTTCAGACTGCGGAGAAGAAAGTGTGTTTGTGTTAGTAGGTCAAGGGGAAGACCTTACATCATATTATAAGATCAGTGTTTCTTTCTTTCGTTCTTTCTTTCAAATACACCTTTCATTTACATTTATAAGTGAAACACTGTCTCCTCTTAGTTAATATTCTACTTATTCAAAACAGACTTGGCCTGATGACCAATCAGAGCAGACTTATGGAAGAGGGAGGGGCTTATAGACGTTAAGTCCCGAATTTATTTAATTAATTGATTGATTAACTTACATCATATTATAAGTGTTTATCATATTATAAGTGTATATCAGTGTTTCCTTCAAATACACCTTTTTTGAGTCTACTTTCTTTTATATTTATAAGTCAAACACAAGTCTCCACTGTCTTATTAGTTCTTACGTTTCTTATTCAAAACAGAGTTGACCTGCTGACCAATCAGAGCAGAGCAGGCTTATGGAAGGGGAGGGGCTTACAGACCTTTTGTCAGTCAGTCAGTCAGTCAGGTTGCAGCATACAAGCATATAACACATAATACACAAAAACACATTGTACAATATACCCTAAATTTAAAAAACTTTACAGCTGAGGGGATGAATGAAAGTTTGAACCGATTTGTTTTACTAAAACGAGTTCTGTATCGAATACCAGAAGGGAGAAGATAAAACTCGTGGTGCATAGTATGGGAATCATCTGACAGAACACACTGAAATGTCCAAATTGATTCAAACAAAAAGAATCAAAATTATTGCAAAAAAGTGTAAAATGAAGATATCGTCTCTGAAAAGAAAGATTTGACTCTGAATCGACTTAATGAGTCATTATATATTCGAATCTTTTGCCTGCTACCAATAGTTTTACGCGAATTGATTCAAACAAAATAATCAAAATCACTGCAAAAAAAGTGTTTATATTAGTATATCAAGGGGAAAACCTTAGATGCGATTATAAGATCAGTGTTTCTTTCTTCCAAATACACCTTTTTTAGTCTACTTTCTTTCACATTTATAAGTCAAACACTGATCTCCTCTTTTTTATTACTTCTAAGGGAGCGCGGGGCACAAAGTAACGCGGGGTAAAATGTAACACAGAGTTTTAAGGTATTTACTCAGGGTTAACCATGGCATGCTTCCAAGGTTTTCACCACAGTGTCGGCAGACGTCTTCCTGCCAATTATGGAAAAAGTTTGGCGAAATTTGGATGAGAAACACAGGAGAAATCTTTACTAAATTAACAGACTTTTTACTAAATTAACAGACTGTATAGCTGATATAAAAAATTGGATGACTAATAACTTTTTATTACTAAATTCAGATAAAACTGAGGTCTTGCTTATTGGACCCAAAAGCCTCACACGAAAAAACCTAGAACACTGTCTAACCCTTGATGGATTCTTAGTTCAGTCATCATCTTCAGTCAAAAGTTTAGGGGTGATTTTTGATAGCAACCTGTCGTTTGAAGGGCAGATTTAAAGCATCTGTAAAACTGCTTTTTTCATCTTAAAAATGTTGCCAAACTTCGACATATGCTATCAGTGTCTGATGCGGAAAAGCTTATTCATGCTTTCATGACCTCTCGGTTAGACTATTGTAATGCGTTACTAGGCGGTTGCCCTATTGGTCTAATTAACAAACTACAGCTAGTTCAAAATGCAGCTGCTAGAGTGCTTTCTAGAACACAGAAATATGATCATATTACTCCAGTTCTTTCATCATTGCATTGGCTCCCTATTAAATATCCTATCAATTTAAAAATTTTATTGACTACCTACAAAGCCCTGAACGGCTTAGCTCCCCAGTATTTGAGGGAGCTCCTGGTGTATTATAGCCCCTCACGTCCACTACGCTCAATTAATTCTGGACAATTGATTATTCCTAGAATATCAAAATCAACTGTAGGCGGTAGATCTTTCTCATATCTTGCACCTAAACTCTGGAACAGCCTTCCCAGCACAGTTCGGGAAGCAGACACACTCTGTCAGTTTAAAACTAGATTAAAGACACATCTCTTTGCATTAGCATACACATAAAACCCAAATGCTTTTGAAATACAAATCCTTAAAAGGATTGTTAGTCTGCATTATTTAGGGCAACCGGAGCCGGGAACACTTCCCAAAAGACATTATAATTTGAACAGCATCTGCGCTTATGTTAGTCTTTTTTTTTATTCCCGAGGTTTCCATAATCCTGGACCAGGCCGTATCCTGAGCAGCTGCTGTGGTGATCATGGAGGAGTGGAGAGCATGAGTCTGATTTCTGTAAGACCCCAGTGACAGATGAGTCGTCGCATTATCCTGAAGAGCCAGCCTGTACACCAGCCGGGGACCTCTCCCATCTGCAGCTTCTCCAAGATGGACGTCCAGCGTTCTCCAAGACGTTTGGCCATAGGAGAAATGGTCGTGCCCAACTGAGCCTGGTTTCTCTCGAGGTTTTTTTTCCTTCACTTTCGCAAATTGGTGAAGTTCGTTCCTCGCCGCTGTCGCCACTGGCTTGCATGGTTCGGGACCTGTAGAGCTGCGCATCGATGGATTTGCTCTTCAATGTTTGGACTCTCAGCAGTGAAAATTAAACCACACTGAACTGAACTGAACTGAACTTAAACTCTGAAAACTGGACTGACACTGTTTCAATTCACTGTACTCTTCTATGTGAAGCTGCTTTGACACAATCGACATTGTAAATGCGCTATAGAAATAAAGATGAATTGAATTGAATTGAGAAGGGCGTCACGGTGGTGCAGTGGGTAGCACGTTCGCCTCACAGCAAGAAGGTCGCTGGTTCGAGCCTCGGCTGGGTTAGTTGGCGTTTCTGTGTGGAGTTTGCATGTTCTCCCCGTGTTCGCGTGGGTTTCCTCTGGGTGCTCCGGTTTCCCCCACATGTCCAAAAAAAAACATGTGGTATAGGTGAATTGGGTAGGCTAAATTGTCCGTAGTGTATGAGTGTGTATGGATGTTTCCCAGTAATGGGTTGCAGCTGGAAGGGCATCCGCTGCGTAAAACATATGCTGGATAAGTTGGCGGTTCATTCCGCTGTGGCGACCCCAGATTAATAAAGGGACTAAGCCGAAAAGAAAATGAATGAACACAGGAGAAACCACTTTTGCAGCATAAAAAAAAATCTGTGAATGTAAGTAAAATCGTATATTGTTGTGACGACCGTCTTCTAGACTAAAAGATGGACCCATTTTGAAAGATGTAAAAAACACACAGCGACTGCTAAACAGTGTTGAGGAAAACACGATACAGCGGGGTTAGTTGTAACAGGGTGTTACAAATAAGCCACACACTGTTGGACACCAATTAAACGAACACAATAATCGTTGAATTTTGAGTGTAATGTTGGGAACTTTTTATATTAAAATGTTTTTTAATATAAAAAAAAAAATTTCATAGAAAAAAATAATTGTATTGCTAATAATGCAAATAAATGCATTGTATAATAATGGATAATAATGCAAATAAATCCAAATGTGTTTATCCAATCAATAAATAAACATACTGAGGAAATATAGCTACTATTTAAAGTGAACTGGATTTAAATTAATTGTGTGAAATCTGGCTTTATAAGCACGTGTTACAACTAACCCTCTGTCTGTTACAACTTGCCCCGCAGGATGGGGTAAATAGTAAAATTTTTACTCCTGGCACTTTCGGCAATACTGCACAGAAACCATAGGTCCGGTGATCATAATTTTAGTGCTCATTTGTAGCAGAGGCTTGTGTGTTGTTAAATATGGTTTGTCTAACCCCATTACTTAGGCCAAAACCAAAAAGTGTTACTTTGTGCCCCGCTCTCCCCTACTTATTCAAAACAGACTCAAAACAGAAATCGATTTAATGAGTCATTATGTTTTCAAATCTTTTGCTGCTACCAATGGTTAACACAATCAAAGAAACTCATTTGCATAATCCCCGCCCCTGCGACATACCGATATTCTGAAATGGGTGACTCGGAAAGACCAATCAAAACAGACTTGGCCTGTTTGACCAGGAAGAGCAGGTTTATGGAAGGGGGAGGGGCTTACAGAGCTCAAGTCGCGAATTGATTCAAACAAAAAGAATCAAAATCATTGCATAAACATTTGTTGTATTAGTAGTATATCAAATGATAAGATCACAGTATTTCTTTCTTTCAAATACAGCTTTTTCTTAAGTCTCTGTTACATTTATGAGACTAAGAGAGATGAGATTGAGTGATTAAGTGAAAGATGGGTCTCCTCATTTCTATTAGATTTTATACTTAAAGAGCAGGTCATGTGAGTTTAAAAATATATTATATGCAGTTTGTGATGCTGTACTTCAGCATAAATTGTCTACAAAATTATGAATGAAAAAAAGTGTATTATAAATAAGGATATTGTCTCTGAAAAGAAAGAGTCAGCGCTGAATCGACTTACTGAGTGCTTATATTTTCATTATGTTTACTTGTATTTGCCTGCTACCAATCATTTACATGATCAAAGTAGCTAATTTGCATAACCCCACCTCTTTACATACAAAGAATCCGAAGCACTTGGCCTGCTGACCAATCAGAGCAGAGCAGGCTTACGGAGGGGGAGGGGCTTACAGACCTTAAGATGCGAATTGACTAAAATAAAATGATGTTAACTTTAATAACTATAATTGACTATAATAATATGAAGCACATATTTTGAGAAGATTACAATGTTTTCATAATATTATGACACTTACTTTACTTATTAATCTTTAAGCGCTGTTTACTGTGTTACTTCTAAAGTTGGGGAATAAAACAATTACAAGAGTGAGAATTTAATGATGGAGATGTTTGTAATAATCTAATACTGACTTATTTCTATTACTAAAAAGTAATATATAACACAATATTGCTGCTGTAAGACACTTATTTGAGCTTAATTAATTAATATATTTTTTTGATGGGTTTAATTTTTATATGAATACATAATAAAAAATTTCTTCATTTTAATTGGGTGGTAAATGGATTTACATGTCATTAAATTAATGTACATCAGGCTTCAACGTCTCAGTATAATGTAGACACAAAATAATATATTTTAAATTAATTATTAAGGTTAAAAGGTAAATGTAACCTAGATGTGTTCAGATATTTGTTCATTATTTTTAATATATAATGCATATATTAACGAATAATTAAGATATAAATATATGAAAATATTTAATAAGATGCTAAATGATTTTTTTTTAAATAATAGCTCATTTTATTCAATATAAAATAGACCAAGAAAACAAGATTTGAGGAAGCTATTCCTCCATTTATACAGAATATAAATATGCATCTGTTAGTACCCAAAGTAATAGTAAATAATAGTATTTTGCATATTGCATACCAAAAATAATAGTGGATCATGCTAAAACCCCGTCCATCCAAAGGCACCATCAGTCCAGGGGAACTTCTTGATTTTATGCATTTTTTATTCATGGCTATAAAGAAAAATAGAATATTATAAGAGACATAAGGAGATCTTTGATTAATTAAATCCTGCTGTGGTACAGACAGACTGAATGAGTTATTACTGTTGAACAGCACTGACCTCTGCTGGAGGAAACCTGCTGACGCTCCAAAATGCACAATCAAAACTCAAGCTGAATAAACACACACAGTTAAAGACTAAATTAATTTAAGACTTTTATATTTAATAATGTCCAAATTGTATCCTTTTTTAAATATTTCCCAAGTGTTTTTAATGTAAAGAAGATTTTAAGGTATATAGATATAGTGACAAATAATAAAAAAAATTATATAATAAATTGAATTATAAATAAAAAATATATATAAACATTCATTCATTCATTTTCCTTCAGCTTAGTCCCTTTATTCATCAGGGGTCGCCACAGTGGAATCAACAACCAACTTATCCAGCATATGTTTTTTTACGCAGCGGATGCTCTTTCAGCTGCAACCCAGTACTGGGAAACACCCATACACACTCGTTCACACACACACACACACACACACTCATACACTACGGCCAATTTAGTTCATCAATTCCCCTATAGCGCATGGACTGTGGGGGGAACCGGAGCACCCGGAGGAAACCCACGCCAACACGGGGAGAACATGCAAACTCCATACAGAAACACCAACTGACCCAGCCGGGACTCGAACCAGTGACCTTCTTGCTGTGAGGCCACAGTGCTAACCACTGAGCCACCATGCCACCCCAAATATAAACATCAATAAAAACAATAATATTGTTCTAAATATTTTTTCTGACAAAGTATTGTTGGGCAATTTTGTCTTCTACAAATAATAGAAATATTAATTAGTCTTATTTTTTGCTCAGAAAAAAAAGAATATTAATTAAACGGGACATAGGGGCGGCGCGGTGGCGCTATAGGGGAATTGGGTAGGTTAAATTGTCCGTAGTGTATCTGTGTGAATGGGAGTGTATGGGTGTTTCCCAGTGATGGGTTGCAGTTGAAAGGGCATCTGCTGCGTAGAACATATGCTGGATAAGTTGGCGGACCCCTGATTAATAAAGGGACTAAGCCGAAAAGAAAATGAATGAATGAATGAATGAAAATATTGTTGGGCATTTTTGTCTTCTATAAATAATAGAAAGATTAAATAATAAATTAATTATATATTAAATATTGTTCTAAAGGCGGTGCGGTGGCGCAGTGGGTAGAACTGTCACCTCACAGCAAGAAGGTCTCTGGTTCAAGTCTCGGCTGGGTCAGTTGCCGTTTCTGTGTGGAGTTTGCATGTTCTCCCCGTGTTGGCGTGGGTTTCCTCCGGGTGCTCCGGTTTCCCCCACAGTCCAAGCACATGCGCTATAGGGGAATTGGGTAGGTGAAATTGTCCGTAGTGTATGTGTTTGAATGGGAGTGTATGGCTGTTTCCCAGTGATGGGTTGCAGCTGGAAGGGCATCCGCTGCGTAAAACATATGCTGGATAAGTTGGCGGTTCATTACGCTGTGGCGACACCCGGATTAATAAAAGGACTAAGCCGAAAAGAAAATGAATGAATGAATGAATGAAAATATTGTTGGGCATTTTTGTCTTCTATAAATAATAGAAAGATTAATTAGTCTTATTTTTTGCTCAGAAAAAATAATAATAATTAAACGGGACAAAATAAATCTATATTATAATTTTATTGCTTTGATGCACCAAAGGTTTTGTGTTTTTCACCTTTAACGGAGAGAATATTCTGTTTATATGTATATAAATTTAATAAATTGTAGTAATAAATAATAAATTGTTTATATAATAAATATTGTTCTAAATATTTCTTTTTCTGATAAAGTATTGTTGGATATTTTTGTCTTCTCTAAATCATAAAAAGATTTGTCTTATTTTTGTTCAGAAAAAACATTTAACAGGACAAAATAAATCTGTATTATAATTTTATCAATGCATCAAAAGCTTTGTGTTTTTCACCTTTGACTCGTGCATTATATTTCTATTCAAAAACTTGACATAGAATTAAATATTTAATCTTAATTCATGCATTCCACATCCAGATATTTCATATTCAGACATTCATTACCAACAAATCAAATCAAATTAATCACTGGAGTTGCACTGGAAATGCATAAAAAACATATATTTCTTTATCATATATTTTTTAAAACCAGTTTATCGATTATAACTATTATATTTTTTATTTTATAATTTATCTCTACAATATATTATATCTATATACAAAAACATCTTCTTCATCAAAGGTATAAAAAACTTTTGATGCATTAAAGCAGTAAAATTATAATACAGATTTATTTTGATCTGTTTAAGTATTATTTTTTCTTTTTTTCGGTGCAAAATAAGACTAATGAATCTTTTTATGATTTAGAGAAGAATACTTTTTTACAGTGACATCTTTAATATATGTGCACTTTGACATTTAGGGTCTATTTAAAAATGATGGTTTTTAACCCAGCGTTGGGTCACATGTTGATTGTCAAAATGTCAAAGTCATTTAAATTGAATTGAAACAAATTAACCCAATGATGGATTTGTTCATATTTGACCCAATGCTGGGTTAAAAACAACCCATAACTTTTAAATACACCCTTAATTTGAGAGTGTACACATTTTAAAGACGTTATCTACACCAGTGTTTCTCAACCACG
>CAIGQV010000906.1:480324-503489 GCA_903798115.1 Danio jaintianensis
GTGTGTGTGTGTGTGTGTGTGTGTGTGTGTGTGTGTGTGTGTGTGTGGATGAGTGTGCATGGATGTTTCCCAGTGATGGGTTGCAGCTAGAAGGGCATCCGCTGTGTAAAACATATGCTGGAATAGTTGGCGGTTCATTCCGCTGTGCCGACCCCAGATTATAAAGGGACTAAGCCGAAAAGAAAATGAATGAATGAATATATATATATATATCTGCAGTGTATATATATGCAGTTAACTTACATTAACTTGATCACCATTTAGTATGAGCACACTTTCCATTTAAAACACTTGCCTATAGTTTTTCAGGCAGGTTAAAGCATCTTCGAGATTTGTTTAATATGTTCAGTAATTAAGTAAAATAATGATGTTGTGTGTGTGTGTGTGTGTAGACTGGCTCCATCAGTGCGGCACCCCTACAGCAGTGAGGCGTCGTCTGTGTGTGTGGCGCTCTCTGGTGGTCAGTCTGTGAACAGCAGAGAGATGTATAATCCCTCCATGGCCCCTGGAGCCTGTATGGAGCCCTACATGCGGCCCCCACACGCCCCGCCGCCACCGCACAGTATGATGGGACACCGCGTGATGCCTCCACCCGAGGGTGAGTGTTAAGCTTTGTTTTAGGAATTTAAAACAACTTATCATAGCAAACACTTCTGTAAAGTTCTGGCTGGTAATTTTATTGTGCTCCAATATATATATTTTTTTTTCTGCTGTTTGTTCAAACTGCTTGTTTAAAATGAGCTGAAACAACACAATTCTTGTATTCATTGAACAACTAATTTGTTTTATGTTCAATCCACTGATATTTGTAAACAAACTAAGTTAAATTAATTGTTTTGTGTTGGCATGGTATGATACAATAAATCAATAGAGATCAATGGGAATCAGGCTCCCTTGTCCTGAATACCCAGAATGCATTGCGCTGTTACAATGCCTTCCCGTTCTCCATAATGACAATAATGGACCCATTAGAAATAGGAAAAACTCAGCATATAGCTCAGGATATTCTGGACACAGCCGCAATGAGCGCATCCTCCGCCATAATATAATGGTAAATAAAACAGCTATCATGCAAACTTTCTATTATTAATAGAAACTTGCAACGGTTGCCCCGCCTCAGATCTCTTCTGATTGGTCCACTGCTGTGGAACTAACAGTGATTGAGCAGCGCTGTGTGTGAAAGCTAAAGATTTTTCAACTTGACATGGCATCTAAAAAAAACTCACGTGCAAAAGGCAAGAGATGTGAGCGTAACGGTCCATCAAGTGCATGTTTACATTGAAAAGGAGCGCATTGGAAAGGAGAAATGCATTCTGTGTGAACGGCCCCCAAGCAGCACGTTCAATACTCGAGGAAAAAAGCACGTTCTGTGTGATCGGCCTCTAAACGATCAGCAAATGTTCATTCTCAAAGTGAACTGATCCCTTAAGAAAACGGGGGTGTTGTTTCAGGTATGAGCGGCGCCCCCTACTGTAACCAGAACATGATGACATCCCATCATAATCTCCCTCATAACCAGCACACATCTGAGCTCATGGCATCAGGAGACGGTGAGACCACAAACCTACACTCATAAAACACCTGAATGACATACAACACATGTATAATCTACAGTAAACTCAATCCATTGTTAATGTACAAGAATGCAAAATGCTTGAATGTGATTGATAACATTTGATTCTGTTACTAATTGTTGGTTAACTTGCTTTTAATTTTTTTAACCATAACATTTTTCACTATTTAGTGCTTTAGCTCCAGATGCTAACCTCCACATGGCGTGTCTAAAACACTATTTTCATCATATTATAGTTTTTAAAGAGTGACTGAGAAATTGACTGAACTATCACAGTAACAGAGTTGACATAATTCACACTCATTCACACACACACTCATACACTACGGCCAATTTAGTTCATCAATTCCCCTATAGCGCATGTGTTTGGACTGTGGGGGAAACCGGAGCACCCGGAGGAAACCCACGCCAACATAGGGAGAACATGCAAACTCCACACAGAAACGCCAACTGACCCAGCCGGGACTCGAACCAGCAACTTTCTTGCTGTGAGGCGACAGTGCTACCCACTGCACCACACACAAATATATAATGTCAAAACTAATTAATATTTTGGGCACAATTAATCTTTGCCCAGCACTACAAATAATACAAAAATATACATGCAAATGTGTGTTTAAGCTGGTAGAGTTAAAAAAAATTCATATTAGACTTAATTATTCCATGATATTTAAAGCTAAATGTATTATTCAGGAGGCAGAGACAGTCAAAAATAGGCATTTGGGTCTTTAAGTTAATATTTACAAAGTGAAATGTCCCAAAATACACATACAAACATGATGCAGTTTGTGTTATCATTCAGAAAAGTTTCTTTAAAGGGCTCCTATTTTACAAAATGTAAGATAAGTCTTTGTTGTCTCCAGAAAGTGTCTGTATTGCCCATCAGATCATTTATTATACCCTGCTGAAAAATGTGAATTGTGGGGTTAGAGGAGATTGTAGCTGTTTTGTGTAGCCAGTCTCTTTAAATGCAAATGAGCTGATTCTCCCGACCCACCGTTCCCACTTGCGGCTGTGCTGATTCCAGCGGTTGTGAATTACAGCGATTTTACAGTCTTTACTTTATTACAAGCATGCTCTGTTTTAGAAACTTTAGAAACTCATTCTGGATCACAGAGAGCTGAACAGATCTTTCAATCCCAATTTCTTTGCAAATCCTGTTCTGTGGACATGTTTATATGTGTTACTATGAAGACATGTTAATACACGCCTGTCAATCAATATCAGTGGGCAGGGAAAACCACACTCCTGCGTCATGTTGGGATTTGGACCTATTTTAATGTCAGAAAATTAAAAAAAAAAGCGACTTGTGTTTATTTCACTCCAATATTACTGTGTACACACTACACTACACACACTTCTGTCCAAACAGCTTACAAATGTTGATTTTGCATCATAGGAGCTCTTTAAAGTGTTTGAGTACTAATATAAGTTCTATCTTGTGTGCGTCAGCGTCGTGTTTCTCCACTCCTCGCTCGATGCTGAAGCTCAGTAAGAAGCGAGCTCTGTCCATCTCTCCGCTGTCGGACGCCAGTGTGGACCTGCAGACCGTCATCCGCACCTCTCCAAACTCTCTAGTGGCATTCGTCAACTCGCGCTGCGGCCCCAATAACGCCAGCTCATACGGGCATCTGTCTGTGGGCACCATGAGGTGAACAGCAGCATGCAGAAACCAAACACTCACACACTTACCCCATAGAGAAATCTGATACTGTATATAGCATATATGAAAATGACAAGTATGACATACATGTTAGTATTTGGATTTCACATATATGGAATATAAATGCAACATATATTTCGAAATATTGCCAAAAATTACTGTACATATATTTTTTAATCCATTGGCATTACAAATATGTAAATATATATAGATATAGATATATATCGTCTAATTATCTTTTGGGAGAAGCCTGGGTCATTTCAGGTAAAAAAACAACAACAACAACTTGCTGGTTGAATAACATTGAATGAATGAATGAACATTAAGTCAGAATTTGCCAGGGGTATGAATAATTTCGGCCTTGACTGTTATATATAACATACATGAACATATAATCTATGTACATATTTGTAATTCCGGTGTATGAAAAAAATGTAAATGGCCATTTTTGTATTTTTTAAATAAGATTGCATATATTACATATATGGGCTGCACGGTGACGCAGTGGGTAGCACGTTCGCCTCACAGCAAGAAGGTCGCTGGTTCGAGCCTCGGCTGGGTCAGTTGGCATTTCTGTGTGGAGTTTGCATGTTCTCCCCGTGTTGGCGTGGGTTTCCTCCGGGTGCTCCGGTTTCCCCCACAAGTCCAAAGACATGCGCTATAGGGGACTTGGGTATGCTCAATTGTCCGTAGTGAATGAGTGTGTGTAGATGTTTTCCAGTGATGGGTTGCAGCTGGAAGGGCATCCGCTGCGTAAAACATATACTGGATAAGTTGGCGGTTCATTCCGCTGTGGCGACCCCAGATTAATAAAGGGACTAAGCCGAAAAGAAAATGAATCAATGAATATTACATATATATTTATATGTGTGAAATCCAAATATGAACTTGTATGTCATTTGCAAATAGTGGAGGATCTTTAGATATTTGCCAATTTCTGTAATTGTGTACACTGTAAAGAATATCTGTTAATTAAGTTTCCATATTTAGTGATTCACAAGTGTTTTTAATTTATTTACGGTTGTGAATGTTCATTTATTTACGGTATGTTCATAAAAGTCACTCTTTCAAGATATAAAGTTGTTGGAAGAAAGATTACGGTCATATAATGCAATTCTAAAGCATAAATAAATGGCGGAAAATAAAAACATGAATCACAAAATAGGGAAAATTGCTAATTTATGAAGGTTTTTACAGTGTATTAATTTTATTTTCCTCCTAATTTTATTTTGATATTCCCCTTGAATTTTAGTTTCTCAGTTCATGACCTTTTTAACAGCGCGTTTGTGCTTTCAGCCCGTCGCTGGGTTTCTCCAGCTCTATCAACTACTCCAGGGCTCAGGGGAACATCTACAGTCATCCTGTCCCATCATGCATTGGGGCTCCGGCTCGCCTGCCTCCACACACCCCCAGACTGCACATGCCTTCCAAACACACACATGTAAGACACTCACTTCATTCATTCATGCATTTATTTATTTATTCATTCATTCATTCATGCATGCATTCGTTCATTCATTCATGTATTCATTCATTCATAAAGTCATACATTCATGCATTCATTCATGCATGCCAAACATACATGTGAGACACTTCATGCTCAATGATCATGCTGATATTATTAATTCATTCATGCATGCATTCATTCATTCCTTCATTCATTCATGCATTAATTAATTCTTTCATTTATTTATTCATTAATGCATGCATGCATTCATTCATTCATGCATTTATTTATTTATTCATTCATGCATGCATTCAATCTTGCATTCATAAAGTCATACAGTCATGCATTCATTCATTCATACCAAACACACATGAGACACGTCATACTCATTGCATGCTCAGTGATCATGCTGCTATTATTAATTCATTCATTCATGCATGCATTCGTTCATTCATTCATGTATTTATTCATGCATGCCAAACACACGAGACACGTCATGCTCACTGCATGCTCAGTGATCATGCTAATATTATTCATTAATTCATGCATGTATTCATTCATTCCTTCATGCATTAATTAATTTATTCATTTATGCATACATTCATTCATTCATGCATTTATTTATTCATTCATTCATGCATGCATGCATTCAATCTTGCATTCATTCATTCATGTATTCATTCATTCATAAAGTCATGCATTCATTCATGCATACCAAACACACGTGAGACACGTCATGCTCACTGCATGCTCAGTGATCATGCTGATATTATTATTAATTCATTTATGTATTCATTCATGCATTAATTCATTAATTTACTTATTAATTTATGCATGCATGCATTCATTATTTAAGCCATACATTCATGCATTTATTCATGCATGCCAAACATACATGAGAGACATGCTCACTGCATGCTCAATAATCATGCTGATATTATTCATTCCTTCATTCAGTCATGCATTCATTCATTAATTCATGCATTTATTCATGTATTTATTTTTATACAACTGTCAAGAACAAACATGCACCAGTTCTTGAAATAAAATAAAAGTGAACAACAACTTATAAACTAAACCACATTAGTATTGCAAAACAGTCAAATGTGCTAGCTGTAAATGATATTGTACGTTGTTAAAAAAGGAAATTTATTTTATGACAAATTTATATAAACATTTATAATATAATAAAACTTACTTATAATGTCTGAAATCTGTTTATTTTGTGTTTGTTTACATTTTTATTTAAATATTGCTATTAAATTTTCAATTAGTTCAATTTCATTTTTCTATTTTCTACATGTTTTGTGGAGTAAAAGTGTAAAGTGAGCAGAAACACAAATATGGTGCATTTTGTGATTGAGTGCTGCTCAATAATTTTATTTATTATCATATATTCTTAGATTTTTAAAAATACTTATTTACTGTTTTAGTAAGTAATGCTAACTCTGATATGTGGTGTGTTTGTGTGTATGTGTGTGTGTGTTTAGCTGAAGACAGAGCCTGTCCTGGGCAGTGTAATGGACAGCATCAACATTAAGAGTCTGGAGGATCATTCAGAAGGAGACGTGGCCAGTCCGTCCTCAACCGGAACACAGGTAAAAACAGCTGATCCTCTAACTAATGTTGTGTTTAAATCATGTCAAGTTGAGCTTTATTGTCGTTCCTTTAAGGTTTATTTGTTTCCTGCATAGCAATGCCAAGATTTAATTGCAGAAATTACATCTATACATCAATACATCAATACCAAAAAAAGTCCGCTACATGTGTGGACATACAGTGGAATGAAATATCATGTCTCGCTGGACCACGGTGCTACATAAATAAACATAATACTTAATAGGCACACAACACTGGACGCAAGAGCTTTTTTAAACCTATAACTAACATACTAGAGTGGCAATCTAACTATACTAACTATACATATACTATACACACTAACTATACATATAACCCAAGACAGACAATACAAGTACTTTTACACAAGACAGAACAATATTGTGCATTTAAGGTTGAAGAAAACAAGTAGCGCAATATGATTGTGTAGTACATTCACAAGTAAACATTGTTTTTCTTACTGAGTCCTTGTAAGATGGAGTTTAAGTAAAGTGTCCGGTGCATATGGAGAGAAGAGTGTTTCTACAGGTGGTTTGTCAAGCCCACTCACCAGTGTGAGGCACACTCAGAAATGCACAATGGATTTATAGAGATATGGAGTGATTTTAAGAAAGTGTCTGGTGCAAAAGTCAGTTAAAGTGTCAGAGAGATGAAAGAGTGTGTTTTCTACAGGTGGTTTGTCAAGTCCACTCACCTGTGTGAGGCACACTCAGAAATGCACAAAGCTTTTTCTAAAGATAATGAGGGATTGTAAGAAAGTGTCTGGTGCAAATGTGCAAGTGTCTGTTAAAGTGTCAGAGAGATCAAAGAGTGTTTTCTGCAGGTGGTTTGTCAAGCCCACTCACCTGTGCGAGGCACACATGCACAAATGCACGTTGTTTTGAGGTTTTCATATGGTGTTCAGAGTAGGGTAAGATGATTGGAGTTGAGGACTCTCACTAACAGCTTGTGGGAGAAAACTGTTGAGTAGTCTAGCTTCTTATACTTAATGTGTTTTACAGGATCCTCTTCTGGGTTTACTTGAAGGCAGAGATGATCTGGATAAAGAGGAGAAACCTGAACCCGAGGCCATTTATGAGACGAACTGCCACTGGGAGAGCTGCAGCAAAGAGTTCGACACACAGGAGCAGCTGGTGCATGTAAGACTTTCACTCTTCACTCATAGCTGTGTTTTCATCCACATATTGTATGTGCATTTTGGATTATCACATAAAAAAATGCTTGATGCACTGCAAAAATGCTTTTTTTTTTACTTAGTTTTTGTCTTGTTTCTAGTTCAAATATCTAAACATTCTTAAATCAAGAAACATTTTCTAGACAAGTAAATAATATTGTCTTGATTTCAGAAATGATGAGTCAAAATTAAGTGAGTTTTTTTTTTGCTTGTCTAGAAAATGCTTCTTGATTTAAGAATTTATAGATATTTGTTCTAGAAACAACGGGAAAAACTCATTCCTGCAGTGTAACAAATAGATCTAGCTGGATTTTGATTTTATATATATATATATATATATATATAAAATTTTGGGCGTCATGGTGGCGCAGAGGGTAGCACGATCGCCTCACAGCAAGAAGGTCGCTGGTTCGAGTCTCAGCTGTGTCAGTTGGCATTTCTGTGTGGAGTTTGCATGTTCTCCCCGTGTTGGCGTGGGTTTCCTCCGGGTGCCCCGGTTTCCCCCACAACTCCAAAGACATGTGGTACAGGTGTATTGGGTAAGCTAAATTGTCCGTAGTGTATGTGTGTGAGTGAGTGTGTATGGATGTTTCCCAGTGATGGGTTGCAGCTGGAAGGGCATCCGCTGCGTAAAACATATGCTGGAGAAGTTGGCGGTTCATTCCGCTGTGGTGACCCCAGATTAATAAAGGGACTAAGGGACTTTTGTTAGGTTTTCAGCTCCTACACTCTCAATATAATTCCGAATAAATCCACAGAGTTTTTACAAAATTATGCACAAACATTATGCACAAAAAATCAGTGTCATAACTACACTACTGTAAGTGTGTGCCCTGTTCACACTTAATATGCATTAATATGCATTTTCATGAATGCAATCATTTTTGCCATTCAAATGTGTTTATTTTGTCCTCTTCATTCATTCATTCACTTTACTTAGTCACTTATTTATCAGGGGTCGCCACAGTGGAATGAACCGCCAACTATTACAGCATACGTTTTATGCAGCGGATGCCCTTCTAGCTGCAACCCAGTACTGGGAAACACCCATACACTCTCACATTCACACACACACAGTCATACACTACGGCCTCTTTTGTTTATCCAATTCCCCTATAGCACATGTGTTTGGACTGTGGGGGAAACCGGAGCACCCGGAGGAAACCCACGCCAACTTCAAGAGTTCGCCCTTAGCTGATGATTGATTATAAAGCATGTTTGGCATGCTGTCCCGGGAGAGAGCCCTGAGCTCATGAGATCCTCGAGCCCGGGGCTCCCTCCCGTTGCAGGGCGAGAGGGGAGTTTGAGCTCAGGTAGGTCTCGAGAACTCCCCTGCTTGATAAAGGTGAATTCGAATTATGAATAATTATGGAGAGAAATTGCTGAATTAATCGCTCGTCTATGGTGTCGATTTGGTTGGTCAATTTACTTATGTTACATGTTTTTGGTCTGTGGGAGGAAACCGGAGAGCCCGGGGAAAACCCACGCAAACACGGGGAGAACATGCAAACTCCACACAGAAATGTCAACTTGGCAAGGTAAAGGCTTGAGCAAGTGACATTCTTGCTGTGAGGCAACAGTGCTAACCACTGGGCCTCCGTGCTGCCCTGTCGAGGAAAGGGGAGGAGTAGGGGTGGAAGGGGGGATTCTTCAAGACGAAGATGGCTAAGGTAAGATACTCTGGTTATTTATAGTGATTTAGGAATCATCTGATTGGTGGATCATGCATTAGCTAATGCGGGACCGGCTGCTATCAATCATAAGCACGTGCTCCTCTCGAAATTATTCATTAATTCATTCATTTCTTTTCGGCTTAGTCCCTTTATTAATCTGGGGTCGCCACAGCGGGATGAACCGCCAACTTATCCAGCATATGTTTTACGCAGCGGATGCCCTTCCAGCCGCAACCCATCTCTGGGAAACATCCATACACACTCATTCACACACACACACTACGGACAATTTTTAGTTTACCCAATTCACCTAATTTAATTAATCAATTCCCCTATAGCACATGTGTTTGGACTTGTGGGGGAAACCGGAGCACCCGGAGGAAACCCACGCGAACACCGGGAGAACATGCAAACTCCACACAGAAATGCCAACTGACCCAGCCGGGACTCGAACCAGCGACCTTCTTGCTGTGAGGCCACAGTGCTAACCCCTGAGCCACCGTGCCACCCTATTTTGTCCTCTTAAGTTTAACAAATATTTTGAAACATTGAAAGTAATTAAATTAGGTGAATAAAAAAAATAGATCCTGTGAATGCGGCTGAAATGGCGTCTGCCGCATAAAAAGTTTTTGAGGCTTAAACTGGCATTCCTGAATGTTAATAAAAATAAAGTGTTGCTGGTTTTCCTCTAAACTCTGCTTCTCTTTGTGCAGCACATCAATAATGAGCACATCCACGGAGAGAAGAAGGAGTTTGTTTGCCACTGGAAGGATTGTTCCCGAGAGCAGCGTCCGTTTAAAGCGCAGTATATGCTGGTGGTGCACATGCGCAGACACACCGGAGAAAAACCACACAAGTGCACTGTGAGTACTGACACTTTCCATTCATTTCCCTTTAACTGCAGTGATAAACAATATATGTACACTTGACACTTGTATGTTTCTGTGCATCAGTTTGAAGGCTGTAATAAAGCGTACTCGCGGCTGGAGAACCTGAAGACTCATCTGCGCTCACACACCGGAGAGAAACCCTACGTTTGTGAACACGAGGGCTGTAACAAGGCTTTCTCTAATGCGTCAGACCGAGCAAAGCACCAGAACAGAACACACTCCAATGAGGTAATATCACACACTACATGATATACACTTGTGTCTTAATTAAAACAGTATTAATGCATGCACTGATATACACTTGTGTCTTAATAAACACAATATTAATGCATGCACTGATATACATGCGTGTCTTAATAAACACAATCAATCTGTTTCTTTTCATACTATAATCCTCACCAGCATCAGAAAAGTGTCTAATTACCTTTAAACCTTTCATTCTTACATTAATTCAACATGAAATCTGAGTTGTACTACAATACATGCAGTTTTGTTTCCAACCTTTTGGCTACAGCTGTGATCTAAAAGCCAATGTTTCTCTGCTGTTTGTGGCCTTTAGAAACCATACATTTGTAAGATTCCCGGCTGTACGAAGCGATACACAGACCCGAGCTCTCTGAGGAAGCATGTGAAGACGGTGCACGGACCGGAGGCGCATATAACGAAAAAACACCGTGGCGACACCGGCCCTCGTCCTCTCTGTCTGACCGCTGCAGGACAGAGCTCTGAGCTGCTGATAGAAAAAGAGGAGAGAAACCGAGAAGACTGCAAACTACTCGCTCCAGAAAACACACTGGTAAGACTAGGATTATGATGGCAGTTCTTTTTCTTTTTAAACCTGATTGGATGGTTATGTGCTTCAATATCAACAGTATGACTTGAATAACTTCTGTCTACCTCCAGAAATCTCAGCCGAGCCCTGGTGGCCAGTCTTCCTGCAGTAGCGAACGTTCTCCACTAGGGAGCGCCAATAATAATGACAGCGGTGTAGAGATGAATCTTAATGCGGCGGGGAGTCTGGAGGATCTGACCACACAGGAGGACAGTGGGAATGCCGGTGTGTCCGAATCCAGCGCTACCGTCAGCTCAGGGGGAATGTGCATGTCTGTACAGGCCTTGAAGAGGCTGGAAAACCTGAAAATTGACAAACTGAAACAAATCCGTCGGCCGACGCCACCTGGGCGCAACGCAGGAAACAAACTACCGACTCTCTCAGGTAAAAGGCATAGCAAATAAAGCATTTTTCTTCCATTGCAATCAACATTACCTGGTGGTTAACCTTTGTGCAAATTCACTCCCCTTTAATTATGTTGGTTGCTGTTTGTGCTCCATTCACTTCCATTATAACCATATTTATTGATTGCAAAGCCTTGACACCAAATAATTATGCATTCTTGATTGTTGGTGGTTTTCCCTGTTTAAAAGAGATTAGATTGGTTATTTTTACTGTTGATCATCAGTTGGCAGCATGAACCCTTTAGATAGCCCTGTGCAAAAAAAATTCTGGCTTTTATATGGAGTTCAGTGGAGTAAAAAAGCAGATTGCAGTGTGCGTGCAGAAATACACTATGTCTACTATGTTCTGAGAACTGACGTATCAAGGTAAGTGCACAAAGGTCTCTCTCTCTCACACACACACACACACACACACGCACACGCGCACACACACACACTATACTCCATATAACTCCAAAGCCAGAAACTAATATTTTTTTGCACAGCAACTGATGAAAAATGACAATTTTTACCTCTTCCTAACAGGGAAAACCACCAGCAATAAAGAATACATAATAATATGGTGTCATGGCTTTGCAATAAAAAAATGTGGTTATAAGAAAAGTGATTTTAAATCTCAATGAGACTTCCTGGTTAAATAATGGAAAAAAAATTCCAGCAGAATTAGCTCTCAAACTCTCCCTTCTCTTCTCTTTCCAGCAACAGGAGAGATGATGAGCATGTGTGCTCCCTCACCCCTGCTCTCCAACCGGCGGGTGATGGAGCTTTCGGCTCCCGATCTGGGTGGAGTTTCTGGAATGGGAATGTCGTGCCCACCGAACGACCGGCGCGGCAGCGGCACCAGCAGCCTCAGCTCTGCTTACACCGTGAGCCGCCGGTCATCAATGGTCTCGCCCTACCTGTCCAGCAGACGCTCCAGTGACATGTCCCACTGCCAGTCTGTGATGGGGGGCGAGGTTCCCGGTGACCCGCTGTCTCCGCAGAACAGCCAAAGAGCCGGATTGTGCCAGAGTTCTGGGGGTTTACCAGGTCTACCGAGTCTCACTCCTGCACAGCAGTATAGTCTAAAGGCTAAATATGCAGCAGCAACAGGAGGTCCACCCCCTACCCCGCTCCCAAACATGGACCAAGCTGGCACTCCCGCAAGACACGTGGGATTCTTGAGGGAATGCCATGGCCAGCCTCTTCCTCCATTTCTGCAGCAAGGTGGCACAAGAAGGCACAGTGCTAATGCCGAATATGGTACAGGAGTGATCTATCCACATCAGGCACCTGGCAACAACACAAGACGTGCCAGCGATCCAGTGCGCTCTGGAGCTGACCCGCAGGGTTTACCCAAAGTGCAGCGATTTAACAGCTTAAGCAACGTGTCTCTAATGAGTCGCCGAAATGCGCTACAGCAGTGTGGATCTGATGCTGCTCTGAGCAGGCACATGTATTCGCCTCGACCACCAAGCATCACTGAAAACGTCATGATGGAGGCCATGGCTATGGATGGGAACACTGAAGGTAGACAGCAGGGCAACATGATCCCGGGTGGAGACCGAAGCTACATGGGCTACCAGCACAACCCTCACCAAGCAAGTCAGCTGTCTCCTGGGCAAGAAAGTCTGGGATGCATTGATCAGGTTTATCAGTCTCAAATGCAAGGTCAGTATCAGCGTGAAGAGAGTTGCTCCACTGGGGTAATGGGTCAGACTGACATTGCAAACAATCTACTTCAGCAAGCTGAGTATGGGATGAGCACTTGTCAGCTCAGTCCCTCAGGTCCACACTATCCCAGCCAAGGTGATGGATCAGGACCTTGGGGACAAACCAACCAGCTCCACAGCCCTGGGATGCAATACCAGGGTGCAGGAATGCAAGGACAGCACTACCCTCAACAAGGCGTATATGACCCTACATCTGACTCTAGCCTTCAAAGAGTTACTGTAAAACCAGAGCAATTCCATCCATCAATGGGAGGATCTAGTTCCTGCCAGAACACTAAAACTCTGCACCAGAATAGGCATAATGCAAATATGCAAACATACCCACTACAAGGCCAAGGTATCATGAATAGATCCTCCAATGCCAGTTGTGACTTCCATCATTCCCAAATGGGAACACAACCTAGCCAGGCAGGATCTTTTCAGAGTGGTACTGGTATAAACCTCGCCCTAGCAGAGAGCCGCAGATCACAAACACCAATGCATCAAATGAAGGAAATGATGGTCAGGAACTATGTGCAATCCCAGCAAGCTCTCCTATGGGAGCAGCAGCAAGAGCAGAGTGTCTCCGGAAAGCCTGATGGTATGGACATGAGACAAACGCAGATGATGCAGCACAGTCCGCAGCATCAACAAGCCAACCAGAATCTTTATCCTGGTAACACTTACCAAGGCTACCCAAATCAGAACTTGATGAGCCCACAGCAAAATCGGGTTCCTGGATCCGTCAAGGAGCAAATGCAAAGCTCCTGCTATGGGCCAGACATGATCCCACGGCCACCCCAAGTACGGAAGCCTTTGAGTCGCCAAAACAGCCTTTCCCAACAAGCAGGTGGAGCTTACCTGGGAAGCCCACCTCACCTCAGCCCGGTTCACTCTACAGCCAGTCCCAGAAGAGGAGTTCGACTCCCGCCAGTTCAGCAACAACAACAACAACAACAACAGCAGCAGCATTCTGAAAACTTCAACAACAACAACCCAATGTACTACTCAGGCCAGATACACATGCACCATGACCTAGAGAAGACTCCGGAGGGTCCATGTCTTGCCCAGCAGCACCTAACAAGCTCAGACCCCACTACAAAACCAACATCAATCTCTTATCCAGACCCTGCCCCCATGTCTAATGCCTTAGAACACCTAGACTTGGAGAACGCTCAGATTGACTTTACCTCCATCATTGATGACCAGGAACCTTCATCTTATAGTCCAATCAATGCACCTATAGGACACCACCAATGCTCCTCTCAGACCTCCTCTCGCCTTACCACACCCCAAAACTCCATCACACTTCCAAGTGGCCTTTCTAATATGGCAATCGGGGACATGACCTCAATGTTGACATCCCTTGCTGGGGAAAACAAGTATCTAAACAAATTATCCTAAGCTGCTTCTGCTTATAATTGGGCCAAAGTGAGCATGTATAAGGTGATGGATCAGGACCTTGGGGACAAGCCAACCATCTCCACAGCCCTGGGATGCAATACTAGGGTGCAGGAATGCAAGGACAGCACTACCCTCAACAGGGCGTATATGACCCTACATGTGACCCTAGCCTTCAAAGAGAGGATCCAGTTCCTGCCAGAACTTACAAAAACTCTGCACCAGAATAAGCATAATACAAATATGCAAGCATATAATCCACCACAAAGATAGAACAAGTATCTAAACACATTATCTTAAGGTGCTTCTGCATATAATTGGGCCAAAGTGAGCATGTAGGCTCCAACGATTGACCCTAAAGCAACACTAAATTTTCCTTTAAACATTTTGCTCATCCTCCATGTACTGCTGGTGTCCTACATTGGATTTCATAGCCTAATAGTTTTGTAATTGTGCAAAATATAATACCACAGAGGCCTATTGACTATTAAAGAGGCATTCCGGTCACTACTGTGAGATGATGGAAGTCTTTGTTTAAAATGTAAATAAGAGCATTGAACTGTAAATGGTGGCAAAATAGAAAATACATATCTGGACTGGCTAAAAAAGCCATGTGAACACTACATTAGACGACTAAAGTGAGTGAATGTGTAAAGAAGAAGCTTGTAGGCACAGTTAAGTATTGGTAAAGACAGGACTCAAGTGCCTTTGACCATTGTGGCCTCTTTGATTCCTCACAGGTACAACATGTTGGAGAATACATCCCACATGAAAAAATGCTATAGTAATTTATAGTAAATACTGCAGTGTTTTGAACTGAGCTATAGTAACGTGTATTATACTGTATATATAAACATTTCTACAATACTGTTAATTAATGCTACATCATGGTGTAGTATTACCAATAGTGAACTGATAAACTGTAATAAATACTGTAGTATACTTTAGTTTTTACTAAAGTAAACTGTGTTGTAGTATAATATAACCTATAGTTGTAGAAAACTACAGTATTCGGTCATTTGTTTATATTAATGTAGTTGTTGTGTTACCATATTAACTAAACAATCACAGATTAATTCAAGTACTTTATTATAGTATGGTTAAAAATACTATAGTATTTACTATTCATTATTATAGTATTCTTTCTATGTGGGATGATTGTTGAGACAGATGTAGAAAACATAAGTATACTTTGGTTTTGACACAAATGCTTAGCGTACGAGTACAGCCAAATGCATAGGCTTTCAATGTATACTCCATTTGATAGCGTGCATATACACAGATGGCCAAAACACATTTGTGTGTATTTCTGAAACTTCTCATACACACAAGCAGGCATCTATTGTTGTTATTGCATCTATTGCAGTTTGTTGTTTACTTTCTTTTTGACTGTGAAACAACAATCCAGGCAAGTGTTTCCACCTTGTGGACCAACTAATAAGTGCAGCAAAAAAAATGCAAGATGCATTTGCAAGCTAAGTGTACACATTACATGCATTTAGAAAATTTACGTCACATGCATTGTGCACATACCCTTGCATATACGTATTGCATATTTGGGATTAGGAGAAAAGGGTTTTCTCGCTGAATCTCATCGCTAACTGTTATAGTGGCAGATTACAGAACAGTATTTTAAAGTCTTGTCAATTATCTCTAGGTCTAGACAAGAGCCTTAGAGTCATGATATTCAAACGTTTTAGTGTTGTTTTCTGATTATTCGACTAGTCTGTTTTCAGACAGATACTTTAAAGGGTAATGGCACTGAGTTGTGTTTTTTGTATGGTTTCTGTTAGTCTACGCTGCGCTACATAACTCAAGCTAGCATGCATATGCATTGCACTGACAACAGCACTGAGCTGAGGAGAAGTGATACATTTGTATTAAAGGTTCCATATAGTATGAAAGTTACATACAGTGCAGGTACTTGATATTTGTCAAGCTTTTGGTTTAAGTCCTAGTTATTTCAACACTTTGTGTACGTTGTGCCTATCATTTAAGTGTTATCGAGGGGTGTGTTACAATAGACAGCAACCCTTTAAAAATCTCAGTGTTTCCAATTCCGTGGCATACCAAAGACGACTGGCACTGAGACGAATACACACTTGATACTTGCTAGAAACAATGTCATGTGCTTCCATATTGCTGTGATAATGTTCTTTTTAATTTCCTTTTTTTTAAAGAGAAAAAAAAACAAACATATTTTGTGGTTTTTGCATTTCTGCGTGTTTTTGTATCTGTCACAGTTCACCCAAACCTTTTTGCTGGCAAAAGTTCATAAAGTAGCAACTGATTTATGATATTAGCATTTATTTCATCTATTTACAAGGAAACTAAGTGATATTTTTGCGTACCGTTTTCTACGTTTTTGTACAAAGGTACTATATTATACCAGTTTATAAATAAAACAGAGCCTGTGATGGAAGAAAGCGATGTGTTGCAATATAATGTTTCTTTGTGGATATCTATGTGCTGCTTTCTCAATAGTAAATATGCTGGAAAACACACTACATATACACTTCTATATTTGTGGGCCTGGAGCACAAAACCAGTCATAAGTCGCATGCGTATATATTTTTAGGAATAATCAACAACACATAGTATGAGTCCAAATTAAAATCATTAGGATATTAAGTAATTGTGTTCCATGAAGACATTCTGTACATTCCTGTCATCAATATATCAATCATAGTAATGCATTGCTAAACCATATGGAAATCTGATAAATGGCTATATATGAACTTAAAACATATATATAAAAGAGTATGGCTAATATATTTGACCATATGTGCATATTTGTAATGAGTAAATGGTTTAAGATTTCTTCCAGATGTTTTGCTGAATTTTTTTTTTTTTTGAAAGAATACTAATGTTTGAAAAAATGATATGTAATAGGCCATTTTAGCACTCATATATGACATATTTTATTTACTGTATGTGAGCTTGTATGTCATATATGTGATTTGCATATATTGCCATAGCTTTTTATAAGGGAAGAACTTAAATTGGACAAATCTAAGGTGATTTTCTTAATGTTTTGATATTTTTATGTCAACATATTGATGAAAATCAACCATTAACATCCATAGTATAGGAACAAAAGTAAGTCAATGGCTGTTTTTTTCCAAACATTCTTCAGTATATCTTCCTTTGTGTTGTGATTGCACAATTTTTGTATTTGGGTGAATTCCATTGGTTAAAAAAATCTGCAATTGGCCATTTTTGCAATATTTTAAAATGCATAATATATGACATAGGCGTCATGGTGGCGCAGTGGGTAGCACGTTCGCCTCACAGCAAGAAGGTCGCTGGTTCGAGCCTCGGCTGGGTCAGTTGGCATTTCTGTGAGTTTGCATGTTCTCCCCGTGTTCGCGTGGGTTTCCTCCGGGTGCTCCGGTTTCCCCCACAGTCCAAAAACATGTGGTATAGGTGAATTGGGTAGGCTAAATTGTCCGTAGTGTATGTGTGTGAATGAGTGTGTTTCCCAGTGATGGGTTGCAGTTGGAAGGGCATCCGCTGCGTAAAACATATGCTGGATAAGGTGGCGGTTCATTCCGCTGTGGCGACCCCAGATTAATAAAGGGACTAAGCCGAAAAGAAAATGAATGAATGAATATATGACATATTTTATATATCTGAAATTTTAAATAACTAAATTTGGACAACCTCAAGATTCCAGATTTTCAAATACGCTGTAAAAAGGATCCGTAAAATAGCAGTTTTCCTTATTTTGTGATTCATGTTTTTATTTTCCCTCATTTATTTCTGCTTTTGAATTGCATTATGGGAGCTTGATCTTTCTTCCAACAGCTTTAAACCTTGACAAGTTGTAAAAAGTGACTTTTCTGAGCATTTGTAATAGTGTAAAGTGCTACATTGGCTGGGTTGGTGTTGTATATTATGCTATAAACACCTTGTAATACACTGCAGCACATTTTCTGTTCTTTTACAGACTTATTTCTCTAGATATTATTTCTTATACACTATTACACACTACTAAAATGTCACTAAAAGTCACTTTGTTAAACTGTAGAGTTGAATTTTCAATATCAAAAGTGGACAGAGAAGAAATCAACATCCCATAATGCAATTCAAATAAACCGAAAACACTTGTGAATCACAAAACTGATTAATTAACTTATATTTTGTAGTTTATTTCAGCCAAATATTGTCCTATCCTAACAAACATTAATAGAAAGTTTGTTTATACAGCTTTCGGATTATGCATAAATCTAAATTATTTGTTTTGCACTGCATCCACTAAAAAAAAAAGAAGTAGGGTTCCACACAATCGATTTGTGTTGGGACAACATGAAGGAATTAAGTTATTGTTTTATGTTTATTTTTACACATTATGTGGACTTAATATAAAAGCTGTCGCTCTATTTGCAAAGTCATTAATTTAGACTTATTGGGATGATTTTGTAGGGGGGGTGAAATATAAATATATTTTTTGTAATTTATTATAAACTGTACATATAATAAACAAACACTCATAAATAGACACAATGGAGCAAATATTAAAGTGAAATAAACAGTACTTATGGTTTTCTGGGAGAGTCTAACAGTATTCAGGTACAGAAAGGGAATACATTCATTCATTTTCTTTTCGGCATTTCCCTTTATTAATCTGGGGTCACCACATCGGAATGAACCGCCAACTTATCCAGCATATGTTTTATGCAGCGGATGCCCTTCCAGCTGCAACCCATCACTGGAAAACATCCATACACACATACACTACGGACAATTTAGCTTACCCAATTCCCCTATACCACATGTCTTTGGACTTGTGGGGGAAACCGGAGCACCCGGAGGAAACCCACGCAATCACGGGTAGAACATGCAAACTTCACACAGAAATGCCAACTGACCCAGCCAAGGCTCGAACCAGCGACCTTCTTGCTGTGAGGTGATCGTGCTACCCACTCCGCCACGTGACGCCCAGAAATGGAATAATCAAATGTAAAATAACACTGCATAGTCTTCATCATATAAGTAATTTAATAAAAATTATCTTTATTAAACTATGTGCAACTAAAATGCTTCAGACTCTCTTAAAATGCTCATATAGTCACAGACCTTAAAAACACAAGCAGATGATAAACTGCTCCATCACTCCATCATGGTTGAATTCTGCAGCGTCTCCACAAATCTCATGTGTTTTGACCTGTGGTTTCGGGTCAACTATAATCCCAACTCAACATTGCATATCCTGCGATGTGACTATTGCGGACGCACACATTGCGATACCGATGCTCAAACGATATGCTGTGCAGCCCTAGTTTCAGCTCATTACTTATCTTGTCCTCTAGATGGAGTCAAAGCTCCAGTTCAAGCCCCTGAGAGCCACACACAGGGTTTACATTACACTGGCATATTAGATCCCTCCTCCTTTAGTTACAAAGAGAACATTTTTTGCTCACTAATACTGAAATCTCTGTGACAAAGCTAATCCTCTCCATACTTGCTCTTTCCCTGTCCCTGATTATAAGATCAAAAGAAAGATTTTCCTGGACTACATGCCAGTGTGTGTGTGTGTGTTTGAGTGTATAATGCTGTGGCTCCCAGTCCCTGGTACCCTGATTCGGCCCCACGGATATAATACAGTGTACAACATGAAAACCTGCCCTCGATACGACCACCGCCAACTCCGCTGACTCAATTCTCCCATCTGTTATAACTCTCCGCTTCTTCAGTTCACTTTGCGCCCTGAAAAAAATGATTCATTGGATTTACTAAATCTTTTTTAGGGTAAGTGGTTGCAAACTATTAATATGGGCTGAATGCAAACAAACAAATTAGGTTGAACATTACTCAATTTAATTTGCTTGTTTAAATTCAGCCAATATTAATTCATTTGCAACCACTTACCTTAACCCTTTAAGGTGCACTCCTTGAAAATAAATTTTTTGGCTCACATCTTGGATTGAATAATATACTGACACAACTCAGTATATTGAGATAAATAGTAATAAGCAATTAAAATAATAATGATAACCTATTGATAAAAGGTCAACCAGGTGGTTATGATGCCTGTTAAATGTTAAAAAAATTAGTAAATCCAATAAATCATTTTTTTTCAGTGTACTGTAGCTTGTTTCAGTCATTTTTTTCTGTTAGTGATCTTTCATTTCGCTCTGTCACTCCTTCATCATTACACTGCAAACATAATGCAGTTCTTACTTAGAGTTTATGTCTTGTTTCTAGTACAAATATCTAAAGGTTTTTAAATCAAGAAGCATTTTCTAGACAAGCAAACAATATTGTGTTGTTTTCAGAAATAATGGGTCAGAATTAAGTGGGATTTACCTTAAAACAAACTAAATGACCTGACAATGGGGTAAGCAGAATAATCTTGTTTTCACTTTGGAATATTTAGCTTGTGTTTAAGGGGGAAGCACACTTAATTTTGACTTATTATTTAATAAATGCTTCTTGATGTAAGAATCTTTAGATATTTGGACTAGAAACAAGACAAAAACTCATGCATTTTTTTTTTTTATTGTTGCCTTTACTTAAGAGTTACATCAAGTATTAAACACATCCACAATGTTTGCAGTATAAATATGAATAATTGCTTGATATAGTAGAGCAATGCACTAGCAACGCAAGTGTCGTTGGTTTGATTCCCAAGAAATGCATGAGCTAATTACATGTAATTTGCTTTGGGAATGTATTTTTATTGTAATGTTTTATGCGAAAATGAATTTGCTGTTTCTTAAAGGGACAGTTCACACACACAAAACATTTCCTCAGCTTTTACTCACTCTCAAGTGGTTCTAAATATCTGGTTTTATGATATTCTCTTGAACACAAGCAATTTATTCTGATGGATGTTGGGGAAAAAGCAGTCTTTGACATCCATAGTACAGAAATTCCAGCGTTATGCGTGACATTTGCAGTAAAAGCTTGAAACAAAGTCACAGAGAATGTATATGTGTTAGCAATATATTGAATCATCTGCTTATATTTTCCAAAACAACTAACCACAGAGTTAAGGATCAGAAAAATATCTGTAAACATGTTTTATATTTGAAATGAGGGACAATAAACACGCGTTATAGATGTAACCAAAAAAGTATGCGAATTTACAGTATACAACATACTTCGTAGACATTAAACTGCACAACCCAAAGGGATAAGAATTGTCACTCTGTAGAACAAAGAACCAAAATTATTATTATTCATTCATTCATTCATTTTCTTTTCGGCTTAGTCCCTTTATTAATCCGGGGTCGCCACAGCGGAATGAACCGCCAACTTATCCAGCATATGTTTTACGCAGCAGATGCCCTTCCAGCTGCAACCCATCACTGGGAAACATCCATACACACTCATTCACACACATACGCTACGGCCAATTTTAGCTTACCCAATTGCCCTATAGCGCATGTGTTTGGACTTGTGGGGGAACCCGGAGCACCCGGAGGAAACCCACGCCAACACGGGGAGAACATGCAAACTCCACACAGAAACGCCAACTGACTCAGCCGGGACTCAAACCAGCGACCTTCTTGCTATGAGGCGATTGTGTTACCCACTGCGCCACCGTGATGCCCTACTATTATTATTATTATTATTATTTGCATAATTTATGAGGAAAAAGCTTCATTATGTATGTGACATCTCTGTGTTATGGATGTGACAGATGTGAAAATGGCACTTGTGTGACTGGTAAATCAAACTAAAAGTGTAAAAACATTGACAGAGACATTTTTGAGTATTTTACTGTACTGTAAAATACAAGCCTACACAAACAAGTTATAAAGGGTTTAGTTCTTTTCCTTAAAACTTTGCTTTTTAATGGCAAGGTTGACCATGTAAGTCAATGCTCTTCAGTATATCTTCATTTGTGTTCAACAGAAGAAAGAAATGCACTGCAAAAAAATCCTTTCTAGACTAGCAAAAAAATATTGTCTTGTTTTCAGAAATAATGAGTCAAAATGAAGTGGATTTTTTCTTAAAACAAGCAAAATAATCTACCAATCGGTAGAAAATAATATGTCAAAATGAAAAACAAGACTATTTGTTTTGAAAAAAAAAAACTCACTTAATTTTGCTTAATTATTTCTTGAAACAAGACAATATTTTGTGCTTGTTTAGAAAATGCTTCTAGATTTAAGAATTTTTAGATATTTGGGCTAGAAACAAGGCAAAAACTCTAACCAAGTCAAGCATTTTTGCAGTGTGCATGTTTGGAACAAATAGAGGATGAGTAAATTATTGCATATCTTTGGATGAACTATAGCTTTAAAATCCTTAAACAAAAAAATAGACATCAATGAAGATCAGTGCATCTAAAAAACTGCTTCATATGTTGGAAATGAACCAGTCGTTCTATAATTAAGATCTGCTGAACGTAGCATTGACTTGATTTGTAAAGTGTGGAGGTTTTAGCAAAGCTCAGACTTAAGCCGCAATCTACCGCGCTGAGGTTGCTGATACAAATGGAAATGGCAAAATAAGCAGTGAGGTTTTTCACATGCAAAGGAAAAAAAATGAAACCAGCATAATGACTTTTCTTTTCTTGCTTTGCCATTCATGTCGAGCCTTTTATTCTCTTTGTCACAAAGATTGGCATATAATTAACTCCTGTTTAATATGCTGTTAAAGAAAACTCCTCCCTTTGCTCCTTCTCTGAACCCCTGCCAAACACGCTGGAAAGTGGAAACCCTATGGGACACCCCACCCTAGGGCGTCCCTTGGTGCAGACGGAGGTGTTTTGAGACCATTTTGGTGCCCAGATTCATGAGCTTGTTGGCCCCTGTTGGCTGTTTTTAGGCTCAATGCATTCAGCAAT